>JAGVSQ010009771.1:0-13374 GCA_022683975.1 Rhyacophila evoluta
TTGTTTTTTATATGGTACAGCCATTTTTATGGGTGCCAATGAAACAGTTTGTTACCGTATTACTTAGATTGTTTTTTACGCACGAATTGACAGCAAAATTGCTCCAATCAGGTAAAGAGTTATTCTGTCACTGAAATGTCAAACCGTCGATTTTAAATCGTCGATAAATCATATTCATCCAAGAGTAGCAATCACACACCTAAACTACACGAGAGCTGACGATCTAATGCGCATCGCAAGCGCGCAGTGCGACGTGTATGTCAAGGATAAATCAAACACATTAATAGTTTCAGAACGGCTCGTGCAGGGAGCGATGTTTATTACAAAAAAATTCACCTCGTGGGACTAGCACCGTGAGGGAAGTATTACACAATGCGATCCATTTATGCGTGAATGTCGCCATATTCTTCGTTTCCGTCGTTTGTGAAACTATTGATGAACGAAGAAAATGCACATGGCTATTTAAATATGTTTTGAATTTTTTTATACCATTTCTAAAACTTTTTTGAATTTTTTGTATGATCACTTTTATTTTTTTTTCTCTTCATTCGCGTGTCATGCAAAATCGTCTCGCGTGCCATAGGTTCGCCATCCCTGGTCTATGAAATGAACTAAAAATAAATAGAGTCAAATTGTGTCGTAGTTGACCTTGGTGCTATTTAAGAGCTTGCCAAAAATATGATTTTGCATTGAACGCAATGAATAACTAACTTGGTAAGAAGTATTATACTATGAAAATAAAATAAAAAAGGTCATAATTATTTATCTAATACAATGTTGTTCAAGTTTTTTTCATAAATTGTAATGGATATATAATATTAATTTAAGAAAAAAATCTTACGATGTAATAACGTTCACTACCATACCAGTGACTGAGACGTAAACGTCAAAGCTTTAGTGCCGAAGTTTGCGGATTCAAATCACATAACTGCTAAGATTTTTTTAATTCGATAGATACAGGAGTAGGAATTAATGCCAAGTATGTCGGGAAGTTAAAATCCAACGTTCGCGAAGTAAAATCTGTTAAAACCTTTTAGATTTCAGATTTTTTTTTATTGCAGGATTTTTTAACTAACAATTTGTTCTAATGTAATCATTGTATGGTTTTATTTTTTAAATTCATTATGTACACTGGTCAATTTATTGAGGATTTAAAAAAATTAAACCCATATATTTCAAACTATTTAAAGCAATTAGTTATTTACTAATCGAACATAATATCTATATGCGTATGATCTGCATGTTACGTGCTAAAACTGGTGACTACAGGTATTATATAAAGTAATTCGCAAGCACGTGCGTTTATCATCTGATTCAATAAAATACTCAACAATATCATTAAATCGGTGGCCATAAATTTACAATACGTATTCATATATTTGTTAATCAAATATAGGATCAAAAAACCTTCAAACATGAAAAATTAGTACTGGAAAATTAAAGAAAATGAAATACACTTTGGAGTAAAATATGGTTAGTAGGTTTTTTTTGTCCTGATAAATTTAACAAATAAATTATACGTATTGTCGACATACGGCCATCGATATAATTTCCAATATTCATAAAAAATTAATTAAAAATATATCATTATACATAAAATAGTTACATATAATGTAGTATGTGTACCCAATATGTAATTAGTATTGAGGAATAATTGTTGTAACGTTAAATCATACATCGTGCTTGTAGTATAGCACATAAATTAAGCTCCTGTCATTTCTAAATATATCACCCTCATCAAAAGAACTAATCCAATCGAATTACGGCGTCTATTCAACGTCGCGTCTTAACATCTAATGAAATTAAGGATTGCAAATACCGGGGAAAATTACTGAACCGGTTATTTAATATAACACATAAGTGGTAGCATATCCCGAATGAGTTTGAAAAACGCCATATCATTGAAACGGTTAAATGATTTAAATTCAAAAAATTCAATAAATATAAAAATCAAAAATAAAAGTTAACTATAGTAGTTATCGTGCGCGTTTTGTAACTGGTGGTTGCGGGTTTTAATCTTATGAATGCAGCATTTTTTTTTAATCTTAAAATATAAGACTAGATACTCAATAGATTGTAATTTACTGACAACCAATTCTCGTGAAAAAAAATAGTCAGAGAAAGTGTATAACTAAATACTTTATTTCTGAAAGTAATCTTCACAATGCAATATGTTCCACTCTCATATATATGGATATAATAAAAAAATAGATATCAAAACATTTCCTTCATTTACGTACGTTTAAACGAAAATATGGATATATAGGCGTAAGTGTGTGCATATATATGTTTGTATCAGTGGCGTAGCTACATATTCAGCGCCCTGAAAAAAAATTTATTTTTGATCGAGAGTCGATATCACATAATGAAAATTCCTTCACAAAATTATGATTTCTCATTTGCTTAACTCGCGCGTAGTAATATTATGTCTTCTATGTTGATCTTTGTAATTTTGCGCCCCCCATGTTGCATGCACCTGAAGCAACTGCTCCAACTGCTGCCACGGTAGTTGCGCTATTAGCCTGTTTTTATATACAATGTTCGCTCCCAAAGTTCGTATTATGGAACTACATAGTGTGAAGATATCTACTCCAAAAGTAAAGTATATGAATATCCGCAATATAAAACCGTCTGGACAGATCATTTTTCTCAAGAATTGTTTGTCAGACAATTGCTCAACCCCATGGAAATCTCGTCCTGCATTTATGGATTTTTTTAAATCCGAAAGATGTGGGAATCGAACCCAAATTCTCCGGATTGCTAGGCGTGCACACTAACCTCTACGCTACCGGTAAGACAAGGCAACTGAGAGGGAGGGCCTGAAAGTATATTACGATATTGATAAATTATTTTTTCAACTTGGCAAATTCAATTTTCAAAAATACCGGTATATCGTCTCATATAAAGTCTTTTCTGAAATCCTTAACAGTGACATGTAGCAAAAATATACACGAGAAAGTTCGCGATCGTTCGAATAATCAATCATCTCGGTTCCAAGTCACTCACCTCCCCTCATCCCAGCTGTGATGAGCAGCCTCCTCGTCTATTGAAGCTGCGTCCCTATCACGGCCTGGATCTTCTTTGCCTCGAATAACCCTTACAAAGGTTGGCCTCGACCCTTCACGAAATTCATCTATAATAATGTGAGTAGAATTTTGTCACGGCGATAGTCACAGTTTTTTTTCATCTGGCTTTGATATTAAATTCCAAAATAGCACTACCCTTTTTTTATGTCAACATTAATCCAAACACATTTTTTTATAGAACAATTTAATTATCACTTTTTTTAAAATTATAAACCATTACTTAAAAAGATCTTTAATTTATATTTAACTAATTCGAACATTTATTTATTACTTGAATATTATAAGCAACACACTTAAATAATTTTACTCAATGTATCGAATATTTAGTAATTAATAACTATTATTAGATACTCATTCGATTTAATTTTAACTACTATAAATTGTTATTAATTACTTGATTTTTAGTTGCCACATAAAAATAAGTCATAACACATATCGGTTTTAATAACGAAAGCTGTTGTTTTTAATTTTAAAATTTCCATATTTTAATAAAAATTATACCATCAAAACTATTCATTATTTTAACATACTGCTTCAACGCACAATATTGAAATTATTTTTTATCTGGACACAATCAAACTCATCTATAATTCATTATTTTATTCGCAGATTTAATCCTGGATTTCAAATAAATATTCATACCTTACGTCACAAAACATTGTAAATAGTTTCTAAGTTTCATTTTACTTTAAACTTTTGATAATATATTTAATGTTTATTCCTTTGAATATCTACTGACGGTTACATAACTTACCCCGCAACCTTAATGATAACTTGAATCCAAACTAACTTTTAAATATCGTTTTATCAATTCACTATAGTTTTAAATGCAATTTAAAACAAATCTTTACAGTACAGTAACACTGAATACTTGGCATGATTTTGAATAAATAATGTTATTTTTCACAATTTAAATGGCCTATTTGCATTTTAATTCACTCACAATCGCTTATTAAAGAAATTTAATACAACTGCACAACATTTTTGCATTATAACAACGATTACTTGCGAGGAATTCGCAAACAAGAATCACGTCACGATGAAATAACGTTGTCGCGCGAAAAATTGTGTCAAGGCTAATCTTAAATCTCATACACGAAAAGCGCTCTATAGTATAAGGCCAAAAAGCATTCAATTAAGAAGCACGGTTTTATCTTGTATTGTCAATGAAAAACAACATTGTTACGACACAAAAATTTCATTTGATGTAAAACGAAACGTCAAAACTCCCGCCATTTTATGACAAGGACAAATTTCGATGTTATCAGTATTCAAATATCGAATGCGATTTTGGCACGTTCCGAAATGAACGGTTTCTGTGGTGTATTTCACGCGATGCGTTTCAGCGCGAGCACAGCGCACTCTCTCGCCGTGCACTGAGCACTCTCAGGGTGAATCGGAATAAGGGATGGAGGGAATTGGCGCATTCATGGCGCATGCGCCTTTCAAGACAGTACTCGCCTGTCGTGGTGCGGGCCCCTATAGTCACACCACTATGGTCCTAATTTGCTGTCAAACCTAACGCATTTTTTGTAAATTAGTATGGAGATTAATTTCAATTATTCATGAGATATACCGAAACTTTATGCATTAATTTTTTAAGTAAATAGTGGGCTATCTTCACCATTACATTGATTTTTGTTTTATAGAATATTTAAAGGTTGTCAAGCAGAAATTTGGGCTTAATTGTAAATTAGTCACAAAAAATCATCGGATCGATCTTATCGTCAGTTGTGACATGGTGAATTCAGTTCTAGAGAACGTGTATCACGCATCTTATTAGACAGTTACTGCTGGCTTTAAAAAAAATCTTCTTGCTTATAATGCTGCCGTATACGTTTATAATGAGTCCTGGACAGAGATAAATATGGCAGTTTCATGTCATCGACGCACCCAAATATTTTCTTTATCAAATGAAAATACACTGATGATATTTGTAAATAATATTTTTTTACATTTGTTTTTTATCAGTAAGATACGGGATTAAAATCTGCGACTATTAATTCTGAAACGAACACGCTTACTTGCAACATAACCAACAAAATAATTCTGTATATATATATCTCTGTAAATATTTTCATTATTAATACAGCTTACTTAAAATTTTATGATTATAATAAGTCGTCGCCAATGTTGCAGAAACACGTATATCTATTTTATAGTTTTATAATCTTGTATTATTACCAGATCTTTGCATTAACACATAATTTGAACCCGTTTTATAAACATATGTGTCTGTACAAAATGTGAAAATGATCCGAGAGATTTAAAAAAAATTATATCTTATCAAGTGACTTAACCAACAAATCGAGTCACGTGTTTCTGCAATATTGGCAACGAAATGTTTTTCAACAAAATCAGAGAAACCCCGCTATCATAGCATTCTACAACTGAAAGTATTTGAAAAATATCATTGAAAAGTTCTTATGATATATATATCGATGCATTTAAATAATATATGATTTAAACTCCTGGGATATATTTGTTTTAACATTCTCTTTCGGCTTGCAAATAGCTTGTAGTTGTATTGTTGTGATTTGAAGAGTTTCCCCGCGCGGCGCGAACGAGTGCTACGATCGATTGTGTGTGTATGTGTGTGAGATTCGAATGCGAATAAGAAAGTGTCCCGAGAGGTTTCGGCATACTGAGAGAGTCGCGGGAATTCGATATTCTAAATTCGAACAACGAAAAGTCACAATGATGTAGATTAGCTGGATCTCTCGTACTCTGTGACCCGGGCGCATTATTCAATGTATTCGAAATTTGAAAAAAAATGTTGCCACACGAAGTTTCACGTAGTAAAAAAATATTGAATGAACAAACATTGGTATACTTCAACTACAGTTTATTTTTAAAATACCTTTATTTTAAGATAAAAAAAAGTTTTTATCGACTTTTAAAACTTTGTATCAACAATTTTATAAAATTACCTCGTGTCGTTTAAAAATTGTAAAATTGATAAAACATTTTATAAAAACTGAATTTAGAATCATAATTTTGTCATAAATCGATATTTAATTTAAAAAAATATTTTCAAATGTATTTGTCGAATGACTTGAAACCGATATTATCTATCGATATACTAATGTATTAATATAACATCGTAACGGAGAGATAATGATTTTCAATTCCATAGATATTATATTAATATACTTTTTGTAGCTTAGCATCCCCAATAGTGTAGTTGGTAGCGTGCGCGTCTAGCAATCCGGGGAATGTGGGTTCGATTTTCTAAATGCAGGATTTGGATGCCCATTGGGTTGAGTATTTTTCTGACAAACAATTCTCGTGAAAATTAATCGGTCAAGATGTCTTCACATTGCGGAGATCCATATACTCTTTCAGAGTAGATATCTTCATACTGTGTTGATCCATATGCTCCACGTTGGAGGCGAACATAATATATAAATATATACATAAGTTGTGTATCCCTAAAAATAACGTATTAAAAATTCAAATGGTTTAATTGAACTTTAAAACGTAAAACCCTTGTTTATAAAGTTTTAATTTAAAATATTATTCATTGAATTTAACTCATTTTAAGAAGTCGCCTGAAGTCGTCAAAATAATAAACAAAAATTTGCGTATTCATCTTTTTTGTTTTGTATTGTTTTGTATTTTTAGATTATCTTATTTCTAATTGGTTTAATATTGTTGGATGCTGCTTCTTAAATTGGAAGCACTGAACTGAGGCTATTTGCATGTTTATATAAACAAAATTTAATTAATGCAAAAACATTGCAGTTATTTTTAAAAATACAATCTCGTCAAAAGAAAATAAGAAAGAAATAAGAAAATAAAGTGAAGGACATTGTCTGTTTTTATTTTACAACGTTTTGTACTTAAAAATACGGTCAAGGCAATTTATTTTCTATTTACTTTCTAAACACAAACAAACGCAGCTTTTTCATGGTTGCAGTTATCCATTTTTAATAATTTACTATCTCACTATTCTAAGTTTATAAACATATATGTTAGATATGATAACCATTCATTCTTATTTTTAGTATTTACTCCAACATGAATCTCAATAAAATGATCGAAAATACTCAATACTAGATTATCGATATTTATAAATTTATCAATCACGAGTAATTAGAATATCACAATATCGCAATCAAGTTGTGGCGGGTGTGTGATTTGTTATCAAATATAATTACTAAACTAACTAGACATCCATTTATTATACATACAGCTATGGAAATTCAACTCGCAATCTTAATACGCGTACTTCAACCACGTGCGGATATCTCCAATAAAACTATTTGTAATTTGGTAATCTTGTATTTTTTTAATCAATGAACTACTCGATAGTAAAAAATATATAATCGTTCATAGACGTCCAGCTGCATTTTTTCCAAAATTATTTAAAAAATATACAAATCTTTATTTAATTTAATCCATCCCAAGCGCATATTTATTCCATTAAAATAACAAAACTATTTTTATAAAATATACTGATTTTCATTATTTGACTATAAATATACTTTGGTCATTTTTATAACTTCTATACAAAAATAATATTAATTTATAGTAATAGTTTCTCTATTAATATTTTCCAGATTGATTAATATGACGATCAGTAATGTTGTCAATATGCTTTGGCGTAGCAACAGTCGTAGCATTTTTGTAAAACTTTTCATCAGTTCAAATTAATTAAATTAAAACACTCTCTTATATTTTTATATTATTTTCGTATATAGAGGTATTTTTTTAAAAACTTATGAACTCAAATAATAATTATCTCTCTACGTATATGTTGTTAATTTATATAATATATTTAAGCTTATGTTATACTAATATATTATTTACAAAGTACTGATTATTTTACGTATTTTTACATTTAATTGTAAGAAAAAGTCCCCAGCTGTGAGATTAGAACCACAATCTTTAACACTGAATCACGCGTGCTAAGCAATCGGATGCCAAGGATCGAATTATGTTAATATGTTATTATATGTATCCATTAAACAAGTAAAAAGGGATAAGAGAAATAATCTTCAGTTATTGACGCTTACTACCGGTGATGGTGGCTATATTTTATTGTATTTCTCCAAATATACTGATTACAAAGTCTTCATATTCCCCATAAAACCCATTTCATTACAAAATAGAAACATTAACCTATGTCAACAGAAATAATTGCTTTTTGCTACATATAGGACTAGCATGCGTGTGTATATATTTAATGATGTTAACATTTATGTGTAAAGCGTACATCAGTCAGTAAAGGATATCCACTTGGACACGTCGTCTCTTTTGATTATTTTTTATCATTGTATTTCATGCACTTATTTTTATTATTTGATTTTTAATACATAAACATATGTTTTATATCCAATTATAATAATTTATCTAGCGAATGTTGGATAATTTGAATTTAAAACATACATTTTGTACTGGTCACAGGAGTTAAGTTAGAAGCTTTTGAGACAGTAAGATGACAGTTGATTTCTTTAACAAAAAAACTTTTACATCATTCATATAATACATCGACTTTGTTTATATCGTAAAATTTTACAGTGTTTACCAATTGTATCTTCTCATTCAAAAAAAATGACTTAATTTTTCGTAGGCACCATTATTTCTCTTCAAATAACATTATAGTGACCGTAAAGTACGTCACTCCCCACTGCGTATTCTCTTCAGGAAGAAAGACAATTTATTCATGAAAAGATCTCAGAGACTCATCCTTCACTTGAAAAACCACGTCAATAAGGTTCGTCTGTTTACATTTAATGACCTTTTTTGTGAAGCAAAAGAATATACTGCTATAAAAATATACAAATTAATCGACTAACAAAGTGCTGTCATGAAACTGATGATTGAATCCGTGACAAGCACTTTAAATATTTTTAATATACTTTTTATTTTTATGCCAATAAGAATCACACTTTTTTAGCTGAGTCCTCGAATTACAAAAAGCGCTCTGGATGCTTACTAATCATACCTTTAAAGTGCTCTTTGCAACACGATGACTCAACTATAGTATACTTAGCATTTTGCAGTCTCGGTGGTTGACAGGTTAGCATATACGCTTTGGAGCTGAAAATTATGGATTCAATTCCAACATATGCTTGATTTTGGAAACTTTAAGCATACTGAACAGGATACCTAATGGATTTAGTAATTGGTTGACAGCCAATTCGACTTAAAAATCTTTACATTGCAGAGATTCATATCGACCGTGGAAAAGGACGTAACCCACATTCTACAAATTTTACAGAAAGCACAAAAGACGTTTATTCAATGATTTTGAGCCAACATCAAAACGTTACATAGCCATAACCTTGAACTGCATGAAAACGAAAACTGGTGTTTTATTTACTTAATATGATAGTAATTTTGAGTTATTAAAAAAAACAATTCAATTGATTAGATGGAAGTTCTTTTTTTTGGTCGCTAATTTCACACGCTCTTCTTTTATTCAAACTTAAGCGGTACATTTAAACACGAATTAGATACTATCAGCTTGTATCTTTTTAAAAAAATATATACATTTTGACTCTTGAATTAAAGCTATTTTGAAAAATTCAGGGTTAAGTTTTTTTCCTTTAGTCTCCTCAATATATTCCATTTTTGGAGAAGTCATCACAATGTTGTAATACATAAACAAATATATTAAATTTATCATACAAAATGTTACCATGAAACACAAAAAAATTATGACTGTTCATTTTTTACCATCTAAGTTCTAAGGTATATATATGAACATTAATTTTATAATACGTAAGTACGCAAAAGCAAAACGGTTAGAACTTACCTTAATATTTTTATACAGATACATAATTTGAATACATTATTACAGGCAATTCCTAACAATAATTACATATTACCAACAGTTTAATTTAAATAAATTTAAAATGCAATATATTTTAAATTTTGTGGATATTGAATTATACGACTTTTGCTGCTGTATTTTTATATTTCAAAATGGAGAAAATTTGTTTAACTAACGTATATTGTCGAATAAAAATCAAAAAATTCCCAGGGGTGCATTTCATTGAAACAAAATGTCCATTATCTATGGCATACGTTTTCAATTTTTATGCATGAAATATTTGCTTATATAATATAATATAACGAGTCGGCAATTTTTGTCGATTATTAAAAACATTTTGCTGTAAAATGTGCATATTAAATTTTATTTGATATTTTATACGAAATTATTTTGCATATAATATTGAGTTTCATATGTATCGAATATATTTACAATTTTGTTCAAATTTCACGTTGAAGTTAAAGAATATATTATTATAGAATAATTTTCACGTATAAGTGATTACTTCGAGACTTAGTTATTTTTTATGTACATTTGATTCTCAGAAATAAACTTACTGATGACAAATTTATAATTTTGACATACGGATTGAGTTTAATTAATTTGATACAAGTAAAATTATATTAATACGCTGAATGAAGGGTATACTTCCAAAGCAAACTTTTTTCATTATGAAAAATATTTTGAAGATGTTTTTATTTGTATAAAAGATACAAATATCTTGTAAACCAGTGTAAAAATCAATTTCAAAAACATTGAAAACAAAAATAAAAATCAATGGCAGACATGCTATATCAATTATATAATTTGCAAACGATCTAACCATATCTGTAATCAAGAAACCGGCTTTGATGCTACTTTATTAAACTTCAATTTTTCTATCGCACGCAGAACACACAAATTTCACAAAATAATTTACATCCACAAAATCACCACACGCGTCAGCCAACTCCATGCAGTAACATACACATTCAAAAACGTTTTTTTTGTGCTTCCTGAATGTTTTACACAAATGTAGTTGGCTGGTTTGCAGACACAGCTAGTGATATAATCCTTTAATACAAAAAATACGAGCTTAAAATGTTTTCTTTTGAATTTTGATACAATGGAATAAATTCGCTTTGGAAATATAACTCCTCAAATATACTGGATATATTTGAGAGCACAAATGTCAACATGTTTTAAATGTGTATTAAAATTCAAAATCTAGTGGTAGTCAATTTAATTTACCATCGAACATTACTAGTTTTCATAAAAATAACTTCGAAACTTACATTCTCACCATTAATATAATACGGTTATAAGCTGATTTGACTGAATGTGTTCTAGACTTAAAATATTTAATCTTCATGGTGGGTAAATAGAGCTTTAACATAATCCAAAACTTTTTTACATAGCATTTATAAATAGTGTAACATATTTTAAATTGAAAAAAAATTGCTAAGCTCTTCACAACACGTCGACTTATTCAGTATTTTTAATTTAATTTTATTGATTTTACATATTTTGATCTTCAATGATATTGAGATGACTAAATGACGAGAAATTGAACATGAATTAAAAATTTGACTTTTCTTCAATGTGATAAAATTTTAAATAATTGAAATCTTGGCCTACGACCAAGGCCCGTTGTAAGTCTAAAAATGATTGCAATATTCCCATTCGCATATATTAATATTAGTCTTACCAATAGCTGAAAAATAAGCGCGTGTATTTTGGAGTCAGATATTGCCGGTTCGATTTCCATAGCCAATAGATTTTTTTAAATTTAACAATGCCACTACTGGATAGGTTTGAGCAAACAAAATTTCAATATATGTCTTCGCAATTTCAGAGATCTATTGACTACACTTCCAGAGTGAACATTTTCAAACTGTGTAAATTCATATGCTATAATGTTGGAGTATGTATTGTAAAAAAATATAGTTCGGTCTTTCAGTCACTATATTAATACATTCAATAATAATTATCAACCAAATTTCTCATTTATAATTATTTTACTATAATATGTTTGTACAATATAAACATTGCGTCATACTGAACTTCTTTATGTAAAATTTGTAATTCTATGCGAAGCTTATTTTGCTTCTGGCTTACTAAAAGCGTATTTATACAATTTCCATGAAGTTCAAAAGTATGGAAAATCAAAACTCAATTCGTAAAGTAACATAAAAGTTTCCACTCGCATCAAAATTAACTTCTGAAAACATATGCTCGAACTCAATTATAAGTTTTCCAATAGGAAAATTTAAATATGGCCATTAATGTAAATTTTCTTTTTACTGAATTTTATATGATTGAAATTTGACACAATATATACGTTTCAAGGAATCATTCACTCAATTATTATAGAACTTTTTACACATATATCCTATATTGTTTCTTTTTAATAATACAGTAAATTTGTTATAGCAGAATTGCTTGTAGATCGGCTTAATCAATTAATTTTTCTTTATTTGTTTTTAGGTTTATTTTTTAACCATAAAATATATTCAATTTAATAATTGTTTTTATGCCTGGCAGAAACGATGGAGAATTTTCTCCGAGGGCAGGTAAACATATTTGTTATTTTCAAACTTTACGTGGCGTATGGAGGTAATCAAATTAACTATAGATCATTGCATTTTTCGGTAATTAGCTCACCATAGTTTTTCTTTAAAAATTTGATCTTAAAGAGTCGTTTACTTGTTTATAAGACGTTGTAGAATGTATAATTGCAAGTTGTTAATCTAATTTAGCACTAGCTATGTTACCATACTCGTCATGTGACTACATACTATAGCGGAAAAAATATAACGCACTCTTCAAATGCCACAAAACCTAGAACTAGCTTCCTAAAATATTAGTTGAAAGAGAAAAACTTTTAAAGCTGATTCCACTATTTGTCCAATTGGTCAGCCATTATGACTTGGTCTTTGTAAAAAATAATTTTCTAGAATCGAGAAAGATGTGGCATATTACTAGGAGAAAAAAGGTATCTTTTCAAAAAGAATCGATATTAATGGAGTATAGTTTAAATATAAATCGTATACACTCTAGTGCAGGTGTCAGCAATCGAGTGACCCATTTGATAATATCAAGTGATCCACTTGAACTTCCCAAATAAAGTGTAATATAAAAAATCATAAACTAATGAATCAAAAATTGATAAATATACTTGTTTTTGGAATAATAAGAATTATATACTTTTTGATCCGCAGCCAAAAAAAGTTGCCGACGTCTCTAGTCATTTTCTAGTGCATACCAACCAAGATCTACTAAAGCTGCTTCTGTGTTACATTTAGCGGTTCGAAGAAAGTTTCACGTTTGTTACGCTACTGTATGTAACTGCATAACGAAGGAGTTTGGAGACGTAGCCAGTGTTAAAGGGAAAATAAATCTTCATACTATTCCAGTTAAATCTTTTTAATATTACTTTATAATTTAATTTTATATGTTGATAATATCGGCTTAAAGCATTAATAACACAACAATTAACAGAGTTTTAATTATCAACCTTTACCACAC
>JAGVSQ010009772.1:0-13373 GCA_022683975.1 Rhyacophila evoluta
GTTAATTTTTCAACTATATTGGATTAAGCCGTGTTTGCAAATAATAGCCTCATATTAAAAATTTCAATTAAATTAAAAATGGCTTTTATTACTGATGATATTTTATTCATAGTTTTAAATTTGTGGAACTTCATTATTTTTTCCGTAGTTAACATCTTTTCCTCCCAATTTTGATATTAAGATGATGAAACTGAAGTAACTATAGAGAATGGAATAAAACTTTTTTTATTATTTAGTATTATTCTACTCAACAATTTTTTTTTTTATAAATCATATTTTTAGTATCCCAAAAAATCCAATAATATCTTTAATAAACAAGAAAATCTACCGTTGCACAAAATAACTGACGCATATATAATATTAAAGTGACACATTCTCAGAATAACAAAGATTTTTATTACGATTAAGCATTTATTTATTCGAATGTTTGTCATAGTGTAAACTGTCTAAGTAAACCATAAGCAATAAAAATAAATTTCATCATCTAAAAAAATGTTATTTTTATTTCAAAGCATGTCTTTATATATTTACTCAGCGTAATTGTATTTTAATATGCGTAGAATGATTTGGTGCATTGACACAAGTATAATTAAAAAATCCACTACTTGCTATTTACATGTTTTATCTCTAACAATATAAAGATAACATTTATTAGAAATAGTAAAAAAACACACTTGATTATGAGTTAAGACCTTTACTGTAAATACAGGAGGCTCTATTTACCAATTAATTAAAATTCAAATTAATTTATAAAATTAAATTCAAAATTAATTCGACAGACAACTCACAGATGGCATCATAAAATAAAAAGTCGCAAACAGATTTATATCATTCATAAATCTGGTTGATGATTATTATTCTACTTTGCCTTGTGACTCAACTAGTTTATTGATTTTGAGTATATTATGCTACTTAGAAATTTCCAGTTAAATATAGTGTGTCCAGTATATATTACCTAAAGATTTTTCTAAAAATATTCATTTTAATATTCTAATTAATTCCAGTCATTGAGGCATTTTGGTAGATTTGATTCCTTCCAAACAGACATTGCTCTAATAATTAGTGGCAATATATTTATATATCTTTATATAACTCTTAAATGAATACCAATTATTATTTCCCCATGTATTTTTAGCCACACTGTTTTTTTCTTCTTTTTTTATATATGCATAGGGATAATACCACAATACAAATTATAAATGCCTTATCTTTAATTTCATTTACTTTAATTTTTATTGCCTACATATCACCATTTTTAAATGATTCTTTTAATAATTATTATGTAAACATTAAAATGCAAATGTCACTATAAAATACATTATTACATTCAAAATAAATTTCATTACAGTTCATATCCCCACAAAATGAAGAATGAAATTATATATTAGTTTTATGAAAGTGACATTAAGTGTAGTACTTGTTTGTTTTATAAATCGGTGAGCTTTGATTCTAATTTAATTTAATTATTTACATATTGTGTTTATTGTGAAGTTTTAATTTTGTGTAAGCATAACTTTTGAAAATTAGAAATAACTACCTATTAATTGCATTTTATGATAATTTAAATCACTACTTTCAATGATAAAATAATGATTTTTTTTTTAATTTAGTGGAGCAGTATCAGGATATGGAGATCTTAGGAAGTTTCCAGATAATTTTAAATTTGGTGTCGCCACCTCATCATATCAAGTAGAAGGCGCTTGGAATGAAGCAGGTTTTTCTTTTTTTCCATACAATAACATGCATTTATTTATTTACATTTTTAATTATTGACACAATACAATAAAGTGAAATGCTCTTGTAGTTTTTTAACCAAATTCATACTTTTGCCATTAAGAGTACATTCTCTGAAAGTATCTTTAACACTTTCTTGGGATTCTAAAATCTTACCTGTTGAAGAGACAGAATTTAGGCTCATCTTAAATACATAAAGTAGCTATCAGCGTCATTGCATGACTTATAACTTTACTAAATGCACGGTCTATTTTCTAATGTATTATGAATAAAGTTACTAAAAAGTTGGGCAAACACCGAATTGTACGAAGAGAAAAATGAAATTGTTGTGAAATTTTACCTTAAATACAGTTGTTATGTAATGTTGATATAATGTGCAAAATGAATCTTAACTCATATCTTTTGACAGACAAAGGCGAAGGCATTTGCGATCGGGCATGCCATGCAAAACAATCGACAATGAAAAATGCAAGCTCTGGTGATGTCGCTTGCAACTCTTACCATCTGTACAAAAGAGATGTTGAAATGGTCGACGATATTGGAGTTGACTTCTATCGATTTTCCATATCCTGGCCACGTCTTCTTCCATCAGGGTTCTCTAATGTGATCAGCAAAGTCGGCTTTAAATACTATAATGCTCTCATCAACGACCTTATAGCACATAATATAACACCTATGGTAACACTGTACCACTGGGATTTGCCGCAAAAATTACAAGACTTAGGAGGATGGACAAATCCACACATTGTTGAATACTTTGAAGACTATGCCAGAGTAGTCTTTACCAAGTTTGGTGACCGTGTTAAGCATTGGGTGATTATCAATGATCCTAAATTCATTTGTTATGATGGATATGGTATAGGAGGTGATCTAGCTCCAAATGTAAAATTTTCGGGGATTGCTGATTATTTGTGCAATCATTATGTCCTCCTGGCACACGCAAGAGCATGGCACCTGTATGACAAAGAATTTAGACCAAGACAACACGGTAAGACGATAACCCACATGCTATTTTTTTTTTTAAATAACTATCCATGCATGGAATTTCAAATGGTTTTCAGTCTAAAATCAATACTATTATCAAACATCATTAGTCAATAATTATATTATATAATATTTATTCTAGGACGAGCTGGAATATCATTTCACACTGTTTGGATGGAACCGGAAAGCAATTCAACACATGATTTAAACCTCTCTGAATTGGCAATGCAGTTCAATGTATGACAAATTCAAAATTAAATTAACAAATTACTTAACAAACACATTTAAAAACAATATAAAAATCAAACTTACTTTAAAAGGTAAACGATCGATTACTGAAAAGAATACTGCACGCTCATAATGTAATGGAAATTTTATCAGATTTTTGTTCATTCATGCTGATACTAAGATTGTGTAATTCAGATATATATATAGATATAGAAGTATAGTTCTATTTCTGCCATATCCGCTCCCTATATGGAGCACATGGCGCCTCTGGGAATCTTTGTCACCCGCCAGCCGTCTTGTATCCTCCCAGGTCATGCCAGCATCCCTTAGTTCCGCCGAGTTTGTCCTATGGTTGGTATCCACCGGTCAGAAGAATAAGCAGGGGCAAACCTTAGTTGATTATGATGGTGAGGTATATCTAAATATTTCACATCCTATGTTAACTTATTTTCTTTAGATCGGTTGGAGTGCTCATCCAATATTTTCAGTCTACGGTGACTATCCCAAAGTAATGAAGGAAGCAATAGCGGCAAAGAGTTCAGAGCAAGGCTTTCCCCGATCTCGCCTTCCAGAATATACACAAGATGAGAAACTCCTAATTAGAGGAGCTGCTGACTTTTTCGGTATGAATTACTACACTTCCGCAGTCGTTAGAGGCAATAAAGAAGGACAAAAAGACTTTCCTGTACCATCATTTTCTGATGATTTAGGTTATGAAACATACCAGCCAGAAAAATGGCCACCATCAAGTAGCAAATGGCTAAGGGTTTGTATAATTTTATTGTTCAAAAAATCTAAATTTTGCAAAATAATAAAAAATTGAACTTTCTTTGGAATTGGAGAAATAGACTACAACATTTTGTAGCTTCTGAGGCAAACCTGAATCAAGGTATTGATCAATATTAGCTGAATATACTTCAGTTCCAAATTTGCTTCACATGTTTATCTGTCAACCGGTAACTGTTTCGGATATTAATATCCAATATTTTAAACTAGTTCCAAAGTGTCAGTTTTACAAAATCTTTCATGCATATTGTAGGTATATCCTCAGGGACTTCGCAAAATGCTTAACTGGGTGAAAAATCAGTACTCAAGCCCCGAAGTGATCATCACTGAAAATGGATATTCTACCGGTTCAGGATTGGTAGACTACGACCGCGTAAGATACATTCGACAACATTTACATGAAACTTTAATAGCTGTGTTAGAAGATAAGTGCAATGTTACAAGTTACACTGTATGGTCTTTAATGGACAACTTTGAATGGCCCAACGGTTATCGGTAAATTATGGTTTTTTCATTAATTTTATATCTTATTTTATTAAGGATTTATATAACAAATCCTTTCTTTTCTTCTAACGAAAATAGAGCCTGCACAAATTACTATCTGACAGGTTATCTAAGCGTCAACACTTTTAGCGTGTTATCTATCCTTGTTTAAAGAACATCTTGGGTTGGAATAGTTGTGATAGATGCACAATGTTAGTAAAATAGTGTAATAAAAAGATCACTTTTTTTTATAGGGAAAGGTTTGGCCTATATGAAGTGGATTTCAGTGATGAAAAACGAACAAGAATGCCTAGAATTTCAGTACAAGTCTACAGGAATATAATTACTACTAAAACCATTGATCCAGATTTTTTTCCAGAAGTACCACAAAAATCTAAATCATCTAGTGCTACCGACAGGGCTGTTTTTCTAATTATAGTTACATGTTTTATTTCCCTAATGCTATAAATTTACTTATTTGATTTAGTATTTATTATTCATTAACCATCACATGGCATTCAATACTACCCAAAACTCCTGTTCTTCATTACATGCTATGTAGTTATACCATGTATAAAGCAGTAGTGGACATACTTCTGTAAGGATTATTGTTTTTCATAAAAATTCCATCAAATCCACATTGAACATAGATTTTGTTCTAATTCAATCGGTATTAATATATATTTTTTTTCGTTATAGTTATTATTCATTATATATACTACAAAATAGAATAAAAAAAACATTTTTATATGATACTTACTACTTAATTTATTTGTGTTTAATGCATATATAAATTTATATTTATAAATAAAATAATAATTTATTTATAAATTGAATATTTTTTTAATAAAAATAAAATTAAATAATATTTAAAGTACTAAAATTTTAAATGTTAACTAAGCAATATTCAGTTTTAGACTTATATGTAATAATTATTCCATATTAGATGACAATCGTTTAATTTAAATTTTATCTTGAACACCTTATAAAGGTATTAATTTAAAAAAATTATAAAACGTCCACAGACATGTGTTTGACTGAATAAATCTTATCACAATAAAAATACTTGCATAATTAAATAATTTTTCCTAACGAATATGATATCATTTATTAAACTATGGACACTTTATAATAAATCAATAATTTCAACTGTTCATTTTCAGCCATTGTATTAAAAATTGAAACAGTAAAAAAATAATTATCCCCTAAAAAAAACTTCATGCAAACATATAACACTGTCAATTACCTCTATAAAATTGCTACATAATTTTAAAATTCCCCTATAAAAAGCTTTGGGATATTTAGGCTGATCAGTTAAGGTTGACTTAAGTTAGGTCATTCTAATTTTAACAAATATATTTTTTTTTGTTTCACACTGTTTTTTACATACCTATGCAGTTTTTACTTGGTAAGGATAGACAAGTCAATAACATAGAGAGGGAGAGTTTGTCTATGGGTAATTATGTTAAAACCATCTATAGAATAACATCTACAATAATATTTTCAAAGAACCTATTTCAACATTAGAATACCTCTCAAAAAATATCAGTTAAACATCTTAACAAGCAAAACTAGTCTTGGCGTGCTATCATTTTCAAAATTAATTTTGTAAAATCTGAATATATGTTTTAAATTAACTGTCGATTTAACAATATAAATACACAAATAACAATGAGATTTAAATGGTTTACACAATATTCAATTGCTTAAATGCCATTCCTGTCCAGCATTCTATCTATCTCGATCATATTAAAATAATTCAATATCCATATGACTCATCAAAGTGATGTTCACAGGACTTTCAGCCAGATGGAAGAAAAATTTAAAAGGATGTCAAAAAGTCCATCGGCTGATTGAGAGTTTTTTACTAGAATTATACGTTTTCATAAGTTTTTAACATGGGACTCTAAACTGGCAAATACATTTATACCTAAAATACTTATAGTTGGGTAGACTTTTTGTAAGCATCTTCAAATAAAATAAAAACATTAGTTTTGTCTTTAAAATAATAAGGTTTTGGCAAAAATGGAACTGTGAAATATCTCCGAGAGTATCAATCAACACAAGTAAAAGTACATAAGATAATTTACATGTTTACACAATAATTGCATTGTAAGCCTCTGAGAAGGAGTCTTCACACTCCAAGCAATCATCATCTGAAGTGACGGATCTTGTCTTGATAATATTGGCATATACAGTAGCTGACGTACGGGCAGTTCTCGTTTTATTTGGAGAAGAGAAGTCTACTTCATATAAACCAAAACGCTCCCTGAAAAAAGAAAAATAATTTCATTAATATTAGAATGAACACATTTTAACATCATTTGTAATGAGCTGACAAGACGTATAATACATGTATTAAGTTTTTCAGAAAGACCAAAAAACCTTGTAAAAAAGTAAGTATCAGGACACTGAAGAAAATGAAATACATTTTGGAGTGAAGTATTGTATTTCATTGTCATTGATTTCCCAATATATACGTTTTTATGAGGTTCTTTGGTCCTCTGTAATAAATATTTACTTACGTATATCCTTTCATCCACTCGAAATTGTCCATTAAGCTCCACGCACCATAACCAACAATGTTGCATCCATCGTCAATAGCATCTAGTAATGCATTGAGATATAGGTTCATGTAAGTGACTCTGTCAATATCATTTAGTCCTCCGTGAGTTGAATAACCGCTTTCCGTGATAAGGACTGCAGGGTTATCATACTCTTCGCGAACTCTGTTGAGAACCTTTCTGAAAGCCCAAGGGACTACCTGCGGATAGATTGAGTGTACAGTTAAGGAATCTTCTGGTTTTTTTAAATTATGACCAACCTTCATAAAGAGAACACATTTGATCTTTTTAATATTACATAGGTAGGTAAACTTACTTTTAACCACTCAGAAGCAGCTCCCGGCCAGCTCTTATCATAGTAGAAATCTACATCAATGTCATTATCAAATGATGGTGTGGAATCAATTGTCTTCTTCTTTGGTGCCCTCGCCATTTTGGCAGAGTAATGGTTTATTCCCATAAAATCAGAGCTCCCTTTTAATGCATTGATCTCTTCTGGAGTGAATTCTGGTAGACGACTTCTGGCAAAACCTTGCACCTGAGAATATTCTGCGATACGCGATTTCATGAGATATGGATAATCTCCATTAGCTGCGAAAATTGGATGTGCAAACCATCCAAACTGAAAAATATAAATCATATTATCGATGGCCCAGCAAACAAACATATTGAATGCAAGATTGCTCAATCAGAGTAAATGCAATTTTAAAGTTTACTTCATAATGAGAAGTATTGATTAAAACAAATGCATATTGGAAATAATGACAACAGTAAGTGAAATATCAATTGAAACAGTTATGCACTATCAAGAATAGTCTTGAGTTATATCTGAAATGTAACTCACTTATGGCTAAAATTGCACTTAACACATTTGTGCGGTAGGCCATCATTATGAAAGACTAAGAAGATATTCGAATAATGGTATGGCAGCCAAAAATGTTAGATGTAAATGTAAAAAAATTAGGAGAACTCAAAAGTACAATAGGCGGAACCGGAACAGAAATATTAAATAAAAGAAAAGAGATATTTCAACCTATTTAATGGAGATAAAATAAAAAAGAGGAAACTAAATAATTCAGTGAATATCAAGATCAATAAAAGATTAAAATATCAATATACATTTATTTTATTAATGTTAAATTTAAAACATAATAAATGAGCAATTCTTTATCTTTATCTGAGCATTGACATGATATAATTTTAGAATATTTTTTTTATTGTGTTATTTATTTACAATTTACTATTTTCAGATAACATAAGTAACTTATATTATTATTTCAATAATAATAAAATTGTTGTAAAATGATAGTTTGATAAATAGACTGGCCATTTTTTGTTTGCTTTGTATATGTTCTGTGTATGATTATATTGTTATAAAGAAAAATGTGCTGTATATGCCATATTAAAAAAAAAATTACCATACATAAACCTTCAATCAAGTTTATATCAATAATGATTTTGGCAATATCCATGTGAGTACCGATACATTATAATAAATTCAAGTTGTTTTACCTCAGATATAAAGAAATATTTTGTATATTGTATAATAGGTTAGGTTGAATAAGATTAAGTGCCAGCATTTCTTTGCATTGCGGTTCTTTTATACAAAAATACTTGATCAAAATCTTTTTTTTGATTTATCAAAAACATTTAATTTTGTATGTTTTTGATAATGAGCTGACCAAATTTGTTTGATGTAAATACAATTCTAAATTCTAAATGTTGGAAGAGCATTTTTATGTTTTATTTAGTTAATCAAAATTATAGAATTTAATTATTGTTTGACTTTTATTTATACTTATCAGTATTTACACTGACCCCCATATTATCAATAATTAAATAAACTCATACACAATTTATGTTATCATTGATTTTGTAGAAAACTACGTAATATAATTATTTTAGTAATTATTTCAAATGACGTGAATCATGTTTTATGTTTGCGTAATTAAACGTCATCGTGATGTACTGGACATATTTTATAATAAAAAACAATGTCTTATCAATTATTCTATCAATTTATCATTATGATATTTGAATGGAAACACTTTGTGTCTTATAAAAGACAACCAAAGATACTTGGTTTCCCCTCCACCACGCGCCATTTCTCCACAACAAACGCAAAGCACTCTTCAAAGTGCCAGAAATGTCCCAAGAGCTGCCTCCCATGACCTAGGTCAGCATGCACTAGAGTATGCGTGATTCCTATTTTACTCTTTATTCCCTGTTAATATTTAACCTTGTTTAAAGACCTTCTCTCTTGCAGTAATATTTTGCAAATTTTTTAAATGTAAGAAAATTATCTTACGTAGAAACCAAGTCGCAATGGTCGACCGATCCGACAACGGGTCAAACCGACTTGAGAAGCTCTTCCCTTTCAACTGATATATGGGGATTTTCCCAAAGGATGTGATTGGCATCATACAATTCGGCACTTAAGCAAGTAAGAGATTCTATATCACCAAGCTGACAGAGCTTGGGGGCAAAACCAGCAAGAACGAGCAATGCATAGGTAGAAGAAGTTACTGGTACCAAAGAGACTGCTTACATATTAGAAATTAATAATTAGAGGACATATTTAGTGAAAAAATATTTAAATACTTACATTAAATTGGATCGCTATTTCAGCTGCTTCAATATCCTCTGGAGAAAGAGTATCAGGTTCCGCCCACCAGAAGTCTAGAGTTATGCCGATTTGACCTGATAATTACAAAAATTTAATAAAATAAGAAGGATGGTTACTAAATATTACTAAATAAGAGATAATCTTATCATGGACTTAAGTCTTATATTTTGAGTAAAAATTACTTATACCACTCTACCTCATTATTGAATTGAGCAAATTTCATATACAGGTCAATATTTTTTACTCATCACTCAATGAAAATGTTTCTCTGTGAATGAAAGTTTATAATTGGCTTATAAGTTGAATATTTCAGTCAACTGAATATCCCTTTAGTAGAAGAGACAGGTGGAATTAAAAGAAAAAAATGTAGAAATAATGTAGTAGACAAAAATAATCTTATTTAACTATTATATGTTTTCAAATGGAATTGACGGATATAGATTTAAGCAATGAACTAATATAATTCTATTTTTACCTTTTTGTTTACTCCTGAATTTCTTATCATACATATGATAGGCCTTGGCATGTGCCAACAATAAAGAATGTGTGCAAAGATAGTCAGCAATTCCTGGATTATTAATCGCAGGAGCCATATTTGCTTTTCCGTATCCTTCCATGCAGACCTGTTTTGGTTCATTAAAAGTAATCCAATACTTTACTCGGTCCCCGAATGCCTCGAATGCGAATTTGGCATAGTCTTCAAAATATATAGCCATAAGGGGATTAGTCCATCCTCCTAATTCTTGAAAATATTGTGGCAAATCCCAGTGGTAAAGTGTAATCACGGGCTGTATGTTCTTCGATAATAACGTGTCAATCAATGTGTTATAATAATTTAGGCCATCTTGAGAGTATCTTCCAGAATATCCACTCGGAAGAAGCCTTGTCCAGGATAAAGAGAAACGGTAAAAATCTACTCCAAGTTCCTCCAGCATTTCTATATCTCGTCGCCATAGGTGGTAAGAATCACAAGACACATCAGCATTGCTTTTATCCTTCACCATGTTAGGTTTATTGTGGACCAAGTAATCCCAAATGTTTTCTCCTTTGTCTGAAATAAATATGTAGAACATAAATTAAATAAAATAAAATAAATTTTATGCTTATACATATATATATTGACTTAAAGAATTTCTTTAATCTTCAAATAAAAATTTTGAACAATTATTTGTTTTTATCTGTTAAGTACATTAAAGTGTCTATAACAAGACAGATACTGAATACTTTATAATACTATTAATATTTAAATTTTGATAATTTGCATAAATATCTGTAAGCTGTGATTTGACCTTAGAAAAACAATTTTACATTAATTATTAAATTATTACATTAATTTTTGACAGAGTGTAACTTTTATAGTTTCTTGATAATTATTAATTTTGCATTGTTCTCCTGGACTAAAATCTATGATTTAAATTACTCAACACTACATGAATAAATTCATATTGTAGTATAAATGATTCTAAGAAAACCTTTTTTTGTCTTTGCATTATTATCTCATATAATTCTATGAATCCACATATTTTTTATTCATGATGTAATCATAAACATACTAGCCCAACGTAAAAATGTTTCTAGCAAAAAGTTCACAAGCATAAGCATTATAGATATAAAGATTTTTTTTTTCTTTAATTATTTTTTATTGATTTTGAAACGTTTCTTGATGCTTAATAACGATTTTTAACACTTGCTTCAGATAGTATGTATTGTGTTTCTATTCTGATAATATTAATATTTGAAATAAAAACATCTAAAGTTATAAATACCTGTACATAAGTACTGACACTGGGGAAAAAATACACTGGATGTTGGCACATTGATTAAATTCTATTTGGTATCCCCAATCTAAAAGTTACTAAATACAAAAGGCAATCCAAATAATATTTTTTCTTAATATGCTTATTGTGGTATTATTAATATTTTTATTTAAGTATTCACTTCTCATATGTGAAATCAAATCAATTTCTATTACATAGTAATAACATTACTAATCACAAGAGAGCTTGACAACAGCGTTTTTTATGAATTTATAAAAATATCAATATTACTAGCGTATCTTGTTCATATTTACTAAACACGCCATGTTACTAAACAGTTAGCTAATTAACCTTTTGTCCCTTGACTATTACTGGCTCGTGATCGATCTCCAGGATTTAATTATATAATAAAAAGACAGCAGAAACTTTATAATATGAAACTATGAAAAATATTATAAAAGAAAAATGTGGTGTGCATATAATACTTATCTTTTTGAAAACTCATGAATAATGTAAAAAATAAATATATTAATTTATTTTTTAAGTGGCATATTCTATTCTTTACTATCAGATACAGGTGTAATCATTTGGATGTTTAATTTTAATATATTCATTAAACCAATCTTGATGACAAATTATTTTAATAGCTTTTTTTCTTATTTTGTTTTAAAAATAATATTTATTTTAAAGTTTTTGTCGAGGTCAGAGTTTTAATCAACATGAAACATCACGATTTGCAAAATCACCTAATTATTCTACACCTGCCATCTAGCGTTATTGCATTGTTATTTGTTTGTGATATACTAATGCGTGATAATATTTTGTACTAAATATTTTCACTAATTTCCCAACATATATTTTTATAAGGTTTTTTGGTTCTCTTGAACAATTAACAAATGCATAATAAGTGTTGTCAACTTATGGTTATTGATATACCATAAGCAGACATACAGATAAGGTACAGATTTTTAATTTATGCTTTGCATGCTTTAAATATATTCCATATACATATATTTTACTTTGTTCCTCATACAACAAATTCTCATATTTTTCAACTATACCTTAGAATTGAGTTTTTATGTCAAATAATTTTCAGTGTAAGCCGCAAATAACCATCATATATTTTTTTTCAACCATATACCCTCTAAAATTGCAGCATGTTGATCTTCAAAACTGAACAAATATTTTACAAAAATTGGTTGTCAGCCAATCGAACAACTCATGAGACATCTAATCCTTGAGTAGTTGTGGGAATCGTTCCGCAACATCCGATGACAAAGCGCGCGCTCTTATTAATCGAGTACCGGAAGAACATTATACAGTACAGTATAACATTTAATCCAAATACTCTACCAAGGTCTAACCTATTTTTTTATTCACAAGTAATTACTCAGTTAAATTACAACTCAGCTTACGTACCCATTATACAAATTAAACCAATAAATATGGAACATATTTTTAAGTGCGGTATTAGCTCAACTATCGGCGAATGCATTTTTTACTAGAAGGAAGTCAATAGTTAAAATTGCTTATAATACAATGATATAAATTGTATAATATTTTCGCTAATCAAGGACAACATCTCTAATTTATATTGGTTGCATAAAAAAATGATAAGCGAGTGATAACCTTAACGAAAAAATTCATTGCCACTGGTACGCTATTTAAATTTATACTACGTAGATAAAAAAATACTCAATAACATTGCAAAAAAAAAAACCGGCTCTTAAATTTTATGCACCAAATCGCGTGTTTGATAATTTATTCTAATTGTTTTATAAATGTTACTGAATTATTTAATATTAGTTAGCCAATATGGCGAACGCGTGCTTTCTAATATAGCGGGTCTAAATCTTTTATGTCATAAACACCAAATGTCAAAAACATCGAAAATCTGTCAAACTAAGTCTATATGTTGTCTCTTTTAGGGATTGGTTTATCAAATATTCAACGTGCGCGATTTAAAAAAACAAAACATGTTTTCAATTAAATATACAGTTTATACAATATTATATACTGTGATTCTATTCATCCAAATGAAAAAATAGCTCAGATACCTTCACGTTATTATCTGTATGTTTTAAATAAATTTGTTTTTCACCCCCTGAGCATTTGACATTTGAGGCTATTATTTGCAAACACGGCTTAATCCTATTTAGTTGAAAAATTAACCTTAAATGTCATTTTGTATAGAAAAATACACTTTAAAAG
>JAGVSQ010009773.1:0-13372 GCA_022683975.1 Rhyacophila evoluta
CCCTTTTGACGCGGGTTGCTTCGGTTGCCCAAACGTTCTTCTGGCAATATTCTAGCGCCTAGCGAAATAAATAAATATGTAATTTCAATTACTTATTGGCACCGACCAATCCCTTCACTTACCTTTTGACATGGGTTGCATACAAAAATTATTCTTGTATTATTCTAGCATAACGAAATAAATAAATATGTACGCTTTACATTTTACGCTTGCTGAAATCAACAAAACTTTTTTAAAACTTATTCTACCTGAATTCAAGCCTGGACTCCAAAGAAAGTTTAGTTAAACATATTTTACCTTGCATTCGTTGGCTTGGTTTTCATTCTCGCACCAATAAGACGGCCCCCATGTACATTTTTTGGCTCCTTGTAGTTCCTTTTCTTTTCTGCTTGATTCACCAGTCTCATCCACCATTTGAAGGAAGTTCATGTGTCCTGATCCACACATACCAATCTCAGTGCAGACCTTTCCACTGTCGGCAAGTGTCGCAATTAAGTGGATGATATTTTCGCCGTATGAAGCCATAAGTTTGAAACACTGGACAAAAGTAAAGATTTTAAATTCACTTTTTGTACAAAAATTGATACATAAAATTTGTAATCATAAGATAAATTTTACAATCCAATTAAAAATGGATTTTTAATGATCAGAATAAGATTAAAAAACTAACTAGCCAAACTAGCATTATAATATAAATAACTATCACATACTTTTATTTGATATCTTAGTGGTAGGGCATAGCATGCCTTCTCTGCAATATGTTCGACATTGTGGTCAACATTTGGGTTGCTCAGTATTTGTTCTACAACATCAATAGCTTCTTCACAAACTGCACATTTCATAATCGAGTCTAGAAAAAAAGAAAGAAAAACTTTTTGTTGGCTGATGGTTATAAACGGGAAGGGTATTTGAACCATTCTTAAAGTTAGTTGCCAAAATCTGAATTCAAGTTTTAGATGAAAATTTCTTTGCTAATATTTATTATCTCTTTAAATAACAGTTTCACAACCGATGATGTTTTGATAAAAAAATAAGATCCATGCTTGAGATACTTTATTGCATTTTTGATAAAAGAAAAAGGTGTTCTTTTTAAATATTTGATGTAACTTTAAACCACAATTTGATCATACTATACATATTAGTGATGTCAAGGCATGAGGAGTAACGTAAATAAAAAAATCAATCAAATATCTTGAATAGTTTAAAAGTTATAGTGATTTATATAACTGCAAGTATTTTTCGTGAAATCTCTGTTTCTGTCCAGCTGTAAGAAATTATAGCACGCAGCGAGTGATCCCCCGACAGAAATATGTTAAATAAATGATAAATTTTGCATAATATTTTTTTTATACATCTGAAGTATAGGCAGAAGATAATCTTAACATCTAAATCTACTGTTTATAATGGACAGTACAACGTATTATAATTATTATTTGATAACACAGTAAATCAGCCACTATAAGGAATTAAAAGGAAATGCATGGAAAAATGTATCCAAAGTATGAAAATATGAAAAGTAAATGGTATACCTTGAAGTTCAATGGCCTTTCCATTGCAAAATGAGAGAGTGGAGCAAACATCTTCTGGTGCCAATTCTTGGCTGAGCAAGTCGATCACCAAGTCAGCGTACTTGTCGACGAAATCATTGCACTCCTTGGCAATGTTTTTAGGTAGGTGACTGCACACATTGTGGACAATTTTTTTGATTTGGTCCTGAAATATATATACGAATTATATTTGTGATTCTTAACACGTTACAGTCTGTGCACGCATTTTCACATGATAAAAAAAAAAAACTGAAAGTCTGCTCGAAAAAAATGTAGTACAAATGCGATTTAGGTTTCAATTTTTACCGATAGGTATTAAAATACATGTTTATAATTATTTTGGTGGTGCTTTATAGGTTAAATTTTTTGTCAAAACATGGGAATAAATGCAATTTAAATTTTCACGTTGATATTTTATGCATGTTCAAATCATGAGTCTGCAAGCAAATTTCTCACCCTTGATTTTCTTCCAGTATTTCAACAATCCATAGGTTTAAAAAAAGCATTCAATGTAAGCATATATATAATACATATTTATATTCTAAATCTAAAAACAATATTCTATAAATTATATGTAGCTATACTACGCTGGTACAAGGACCACAGATCGAAAACCATGGCTACGTTTACATAAACTATGCAGTGAAGCCTTTTAAAAATAGCCGTAAATTTCATTTCTATACATCCACTAATTTAAAAGTTATATCGATTATATCAAGAAGGTATCTCGACAGACTTAACATTAAACATTCTAATGTTTAATATTAATTGTCCTTATTTGAAATTGTGCAATCAATAAAAGTTAGTCTTTCACTATTTAATCAAGTTCTAATAAGTGATCTTATGTGATGTGGATATTACTTACATCTGTACTCTTGTCTTTCAACTCTTTGTCAATTTGCGTCATGATGAATTCACAGACGACACATTGGGGTGATGCTTTCAACTTAAGGCTGTCGTCTCTTACATCAGCGTAGATTAGAGGCTTTCCGTTGTAAGTATTGTCAGGAATTTCATTGGTGGCTAAAATAATACAAAAACCATGAAACTTTTTCACTGCTCAATTTTACAAACATTATATTATAGTACGCCAACATATATAATAGCAACATGGAAAGGTTTGAAAAAGGATAATTTAATGATGGTTTCCCTCGTCATAAATGCCTAGTTTCAATTAATTGATATGTAACTTATCCATAATAATGCATAAAATTCAGCATTTTTTAAAAAAATAACAGCTTATAAAAAATGAAACACATTATTTTGACTTAGGATTTTGTGCCACAGATTATGAATGACCAAATATAATAGAATCATTTAAAAGATTACAAACCTATTTGTGCATCCCCAGCGGTATCAACAAGCATCTCTTTGGGCAGGAATGGCTTTCTGAAATTGTTATGGTCAGCCATCAATCCTTTCTTAGCATGGAAGGCATCGATGCTGGATAGGGGCTTTGGTACAAAGTTCAACGATGAGACAGCAGGCGAATTGTCCTTGCAGAGTTTTAAAAACACACATACTTCTTGCGCTGTGAAATCAGCGACAAGCATTTCAACGAGCTGCTTGGAATAAGTCTCCACAAAGTCCACGCATTCTGATTTCAGTCTGTCGGGCAGATGAGAGCACAAGGTTTCTAATGCACTTTTTATGGATTCCTAGAAATATAAAAATGATCATCTATATTTGATCTTTTTGTGATCGCTGTACTATTTATCTATTTATTTCATAATCATCATATAAAGAAATTATTGATGAATTTTGAAACTCTTACATTAAAACACATATTTTATAAAAGATTGATCTGGTAGCATGTAAACCAAATGAATTTGTTAAATATAATACTGATTTAGAGAACAAACTGTTGAAATCAACTAGAATATTTAAGATACAATGATAAGTCACCTGAGTTTTGTTGTTCTTAAGCATTGTTTCCAGTTGTTCAACAGCAAAGAGACAGAGAGGACAGTTAGGTTTGTCTCCATTTCCGCTGTTCATGAGGACTTCGATGTTGGTCACTTCCATTTCTTTCGGGCACAAAGTGAGAGCAGGGCAAACCTAAAAGCAAAAATTAAATTATTTCCGCTGCTTTAGATTCAAACTGACGCCATTGACTTGCTTGTTTCATAATATACTTCATAAAAATATAGTCATAAGAAAAGCTTTTAAAAGTTAAAAATAAAAGCAAAAAGCTAGAATAAAATCAATGTGTTTGTTGATAAACAGTATGAAAAGTTAGTAAGAGAATATCAGCAATTAGAATTAAGTCAAACTTCAGGCCCAAATAAACCAAGATTAAAATATATTGGACAATCCTACACAGATGCCAGAACAATCTAAATAAACTACTTATAGTAAGAAATGTTTCACCTGTGTGTAAAATTTAAACATGAGAAAAAAAAAGTTCTAATGCTAACAAGAAGGATTTGTCAAAATGCACAAAGATTGTGTGCTGACATAAATTATGCCAGATGTTCCAGTGGACCAGGTCTGGATGTGAAAAGTGTTTCAAAGTGTACCATTCTTAGATTAACTTCTGGAAATTTAATATCATATATAAGCAAGGGTCCACAACAACTCTAAAATTTCGAGCTTAGGATCAAAAGATTAAGCCATCGAAATATGTCTTGATATTGTTTACCTGAGCTGGATCAATTTCATTCACAAGCAGAGCAATGACAGCATTTCCATAAGCCTCCACAAACGCGTCACACTGTTGTTCAACGGAGCTTGGTAACATCTTGCAAGCCTTCTCCACTGTATTCTTAATACTTATCTGGAAAGAATAAAAAAGTAAGAATGACATGTCTCAACAGATACCGAAAAAAAGATAATTTTAAAACTTCTCACCAAAAGAAAAATAAGAATGTTGTTATTTATATAACTCATGAAAACATATAATTTTTAGTTCAAAAATAACTGACTAATTTATTTTGTTTTTTTTTTATGTAAAAACTTCTCAAAACATTTGCAATGCCACATGAGGTGTAATATTTTATTGTAACTGTTCTCCTGTAAAAATACAAATGTATTATATTTTCAGATAATATAGTTAACATTAAACCTATCGACATGTTACGTTAGTGCTGAACTAGATAGAGTAAGTAATAAGTTTGCGAATACATACACAGTTAAATTACATACACTGCCAGATTGGTAACATATATGTAATATTCAACAAATTATGTTAATTTAGTCAACTTTAATTTTGTACCAAAATTATAATATTTAAGACAAAATTGTGTATTTACCTCCGTATTGGCGTCACTGATTTGAACTTGCATGAAATGTAAGAAGTACTGACAGAATGTGCACATTTCTTTGCCTTGAGGAAGAACAATAGACATCCGCTCAATAGGTAATTGGGCGAAGAGTGGGTCCACAATCTCCATCTTGCTCTGGCTCTTTTCTTCAATGTTGACCTGGTGCTGAATACAATGAAACACAAAAAATTCAATATAAGTATGATTTTTTTCATTATCCAACAAAAATAAAATATTTTAACAGCACTGAAAAATTGTTGGTTTAAATATTTTAAAAACAATAGTTAACAGAAAATAAATGTAATATAGGTTGATTAAGGCATTAATTCCAGCTCAATCGATTATACGTATAATTTATCAAATGGACATAACGAGTCCACAGTGATGGCTATAAATAATGCTAGATGTAAATTCAACTAAATCTAAATGAACATAAAAAAAAATTAGACAAAAAACATCAAGACGTAATTTTCAGTGAAGAATAATTATGAACTTCAACAGATTTTTTTTTACTTGTATTAATTGCCAGCCATTCCCTTAACTACTTGGGACAAACAATACAAATTCATTGACAAAAAAAAAGCTGAACTCAATCAGTTTACAGGATGAAAATTTGTAATGCATTCATTCATAGTAATTATATGATTCTTTCTTTCATTTTTTCATGAACTCCTATTTGTGCATTTCTGAATTGATAATACTCACTTTATAGCTGTTTGCTTCATCCTTTCCTACAAGCTTATCATCTTTGAAGACTCTGACGGCTAATTCTGCAGTCTTCAGTGGCAGAAGAGGAGCGATCGGGCCATGCTAGAATAGTAAAATTATTTAAAACAGTTAATGACTTTTTCTTGATAGAATACTGTTATATACAAGTAGCCCTTGGTTTATGTTGGCGCAATTTACGCCGATTCACAATAACGCTGCTGCTGTGTAATTACCCGATTCTCTCTATGCTAGACTGATTTTCGATGTGGGATTGAAATATGTTACAGCTGAAGATGTGACAAAACTTTCAAAAGCCCATGATCAGCCACTCTCGAATGAAGACTTAGAATAATTATTCAAAGAATTAGATCGTGAACAGTAAGCGAAGGAAGAAAACGAAGAAGAAATTCGAAGACTAATGAAAACAGCTGGTCTAAAGCATATCGTTTCAACTATGGAAAGTTTGATAAATGAAATTTGTGAGTTAGACAACGATTGGGAGCGAAATATAAATTTAAAAAGGAGCATCATCGCATGCATTTGACCATATTTTGAAATTCTCAATGAAAGAAAACAAAAATCTAAACAATTAAAGCTGGATACTTTTTTCTGAAAAATGTAAGAGATCCAAAACTTTGAAATTTCATTTGTTTTTCTTAAGATTTTTTTAAGAAAAACATTTCACTTTATTTTATCATAAAATAAATTATATTGTATATAATTTATTTTGTATTATATTTTATTAATAAACAAAATTATTTGCTTACTTTTTACTTATGTAAAACCTATCCCTATACCTTACTGTAAATTTGGGTTCATTTGTCGCTGGCTTTTGTAGGTACGGAACTGTGGCATAGAACGTGTCACCAATTGGAGATCTAAAAAATAGATTTCGTCCTTCGCCGGACTTCAGCAAAAATGAACCACAGAATAGCCATTACTGCAAACTATTGTCATAGATGTAATCTTGTAAAATTACCTCATAATGGTAAATATTGTACATTTTGAATATATATATAATTTTTAAATCATCACATATTAGACTAAACACAACTAGATTAAGTATGCCAATTTAACATATACAAAATATTGGAAGATTTTTACCTGCACATTAGTTCCCTTTTGGCAGATACCAGCCATATAACAAACAGCATTGGCATTTAGTTCATTAATGAGGAAATCGTAAAGCACTGGATAGTATTGGTCTACCACAGCCAAGCATTCAGCTTTGAAGTTCCCAGTCTGCTTGCAAAGTCCTGAAAAATTCAAGAATATTGTAAGATTAAACTTTGACAACGTTGAATTGGTGCAATACCAACATGTTGCTAAAATTATTTGAGAATTGCAACTGGTGTATAATTATATCGATGTATAAAAATACTGAGTTAATAATATTTATTTTGTTTCAAAATGATTATGCATTATAAAATGTTTAAACAAATAGATCTCTCACTTAAGCGACAATTTCTAAAACACGATTTAAAGTTTTTATAATAACAGTATTTACAATGGTGTGATAGCCAAAATGACTAATGACAAAAATTATTAGCTTGTAGAATTATAATAATCTAATATTATAGTTAGCACACGTTATAAAAGTTACGTCATTACTAAAGCATTTCTTAAACCTCGAATAAAAAGAAATCGTCCCAACTTAATAAATAAATAAATACAGTTATATGAATAATTATATACTAATGCTTTGTTTTAGAATCACCGTGTTGACTTGCAAGCAAAAGTTCCAACCATATTATTTCACTATAAGTTTTGTTACATAAAAATTTATTGATGAAGTTTATTTATTACAATATAATATTTGTAGTTTTACAGATGGGTTCTAGATCCAAAGAGAAAATAAAGAAAAAGAGTGGTCAAGCTGATATCTGACACGACGATTGTATTGTAATGTAAGCTTCAACATTACATAAATATGGTTGATTAGAGGAAACTCTATTACCTTCCATTACTCTCTTAAATTCGGTTTCAGTTGTATTGGCAATCAAAATGTCCCTCAAATGTTTCACAAGCTGTTCACATAATTCACAAGGTACATCATCTCTGCAAAAAAAGAGAAAAATATACACTACTTTTAACTGCCTAAAATTGTAGATCTAGGATGATTTGATCATTTTTGTATGAAAATTTCTATGAAGAACAAAACTGTCAAGATGTTGACAAGATCGAGTTGGCTTTTTGAATACTTTGAACATTTAAAAAGAAAGCCAGTTTTCCCAAAAGCAGGGTATACAGTTTTCAATAATGTCAAAACTTGCCATGAAAGATTTTCACGAGAATCATTTTTTTTTTACAAAGAGCAGTTATTTAAGATCAAATGTGTACCAATGACAATGAAAAAAAACATTAGATTGAAATGTTGATCACGCTATGATAAACCTATAAAAGAATAAAAGGGCTAGAAAACTGAAAAATTAAGCATACCCGGCTTTGACGAAGCCAACATTTCCCATTGGTGTGATCTCAACGTTGGTAGAGAGATCCTGTTCCTCAGGCTTGTGCTGGTGGAAGACTTCGGTACATGCTCCTGCATCGTGACACACCGACTTAGCGTTGAAGTTTTCTTTAAGGTGCGCATATATGTATTCGTAATTGGAAAAGACAGCTGTGGCGCAACTGTCAGAATAGCTTCCCAACTTGCCGCAAGCCTATAATATATTCAAATATATGAAAAATTACATATCTAATTTCTGACAAACTTTAAAAATATATTTCATGATATAACTACCCTATGGAAAATCATGCATAGTATTCTTCCTTTTAGCAGACACGAGATGCCATTTGAATATGAACACCATTTAATATACAAAAATAGAATTAATAAATAGAAATGAAATGGCCTTTCTACAAAAGCAGACATTCCAATAAAATGTGTATTTTCCTGTAAATTTTTTGCTCTACAAAGTGGAGCAATGGTTGTGTCTTTTTATAAATATCATATATAATTTTGAAGAAAATAAAACTAGTCGGGAAGGATATAATATTTTTGAAATGGTGTAAGACTAGCTAATTGGAATTCACGAATGTAGAAAGATTGTGAACTATCCACTATTTCTGAATCTTAGAGACTAATATGCATTTTATGTGACTTTGACCAAACCAAAAATGAAGAAAATTCTTACACTATGTTCGGTATCGATTGAAATTATGTGGACATTATTAATTGACAGTCTTTTATACTAATTATATATTTTTTAAAATACCCTAAGACTGGCTTCCAGAAATCCAGTGTAGGAGAGCTCATCAAAGTTCTTCCTCATTTCGGTGACAACGATGTTACAGCCTTCACACATTCCCGGTAATGCTTGACGTTTTTCTGCTACCTGTATAAAAAGATAGATTTAAAAATTAATTCCATGATCCATGATGACACAAAGATGCGAAAATTCAATAACATATTTCGGACAGGTATTTTAGTGTCAAAGCTAAAAAAGCACCATGTGGCTTAATTGTTTACTAATTCTGGTAAGTACTATATTTCCGCAATTATGAGATGCATCATTATTTATAAATACCATCAATAGTAAAAAAAATATAAGGAAAATGAACATATAATGAAAAGCGAAAAGAATTTAAACCATGGTTTTTTTATTTCCGTACGTTCATCATAATCGTAGTCTGAAATTTCTTAAAACTTCACACTGACTTTGTACCGATTGATAAATTATGTTTTGACTCAATGTTACTGCTGATTCCATCTTCCCGTAAAATATCAACGCTTATGTAATGAATGCCATAATTGATGCAGCATTTCTATTCAGATTTTCGTGTTCTTTTACATAAAGGAGAACTTTTCATTTCAATGCATCATCGTAATATAATCTTTTTGAAGACATTTTAAATCACAATTAGATGTTAATATGCACATTTGTTCCTCCCTTGCTTGTTTGAGACGTCGCTTAGGTGAGGTGACATAAAACATACCAACTATATCAACTGACCCCTCCCCATTTCTTCCATTGATCATCATAGCTATAGCATTTTGACAGCAATTGCAAGATGCAATCAATTATAAGACATGGTACTAATTCCGAAAAACAAAAATCAAGTAAGCAATATTATAAAATTGAATTTTATCAAAAAAATATTGTATTTATATTTTTTGCATTTAAAAATTTAAATATTTATACTTCAGAATACCATCTCACAAAAAGCGAGTAGTGATAAATAATCAACACATAACGACTTGCATTTATTTGTGAATGGATCATAGTATATTGTAGTAATTGACTAAAATTGCTCAACAGATACTGAATCCATCTCAATATTTTTCATCTTCTTCCATCATATCTGCTCCCTGCATAGAGCATATAGTTGCCACATGGCAACTCTAGGAATCTCTGTCACTACCGAGCCTTTTTGCATCTTCCCAGATCCTTAGTGAATGGTACCCACCGATCTTTCAGGATGCTGAATGCAGTTCCAGCCATCGCAAGATGGATAGTTAGCTCTTTTTGCGTGCTGCTATCCCCTGAGATATGAACACTAAGATATTTGAAGCTATCGATGACCCTCTCAATGACCTGTTCCTCACTAGTATATGTCCAGTCCGAGTCATGACAGGAATGGTTTGAACATCACATTTGTATTTTTGATATTTATTTTGAAATCAATGGGGGATGAGTTGCTTTGCAACCTGTCAACAGTACCTTGGATATCTTTGACGGATGTATCGAGTATGACAGCATCATCGGCATATTTACGGTTGCGTAACCTCAAAGTACATGATCAATATGACATTAAGCAATATGTTTTTTAAGAATCATTTTATCAGTGAACTGATTTTCAGATAATATAAGACAGTGCTTTGTAACCTCTTTACTTTCATAGCACACTTGACTTTTTTCCGAAATTTCCTGCCACACTACAGTGTTTCTGATGTTTTTCTGATATTCGGGAAATGTCCTACGGCACACCCAGCATCGTCTCGCGACACAGCTGTTGCAAAGCACTGATCTAAGACATCAAGAAGTATTGTGGACTAATCTAATACTTTCAAAAACTTTCATGAAAGAAAACACCTGCTAATGATTTAAACTAACAAAGGTGATACTTAATATATCTGGCAAGCAAAAAGAAAACACAAAATAGCTAGAAACGTTCCGCATACTAATTAAATATGAAGTTCACATTTATAATATGCATTCCTAAAAAGAATTCTTGGTACTAGCAATGCCTTATCTGTCATTGTAACTATCGATATCATATTTTTTTTACTTTAACTGTAGTTGAGATTACAGAATAAAACTGTAAGGAGAAAATAGACAATGTAAATTGATAAATATGTTGATTTTCATATTGGGATCTCAGAAATAAGTCATTAGGAATGCAATTGCCAGACTTGTGAAGTCATTAATCGAATAAATAAATTAGCGTGTAAATGCTCATTTGTGAAATTATAAATACATAACATCAAGAAATACCAAATTTGTGTATACACTTAGCTAATAAAAAGATTAGCAAGCCCAGTTATGCGAGAAGTTCAGTATTATTCAATGAACTTTTAATATTTGTTTCACTGTTTGAATTACTCTGCAAACCTAGCTTGTCCTTGGAATGACTACTTGATGAATCATTTTCGCAATGAGTTTGTATTTAAACCACCTTACATATACAATATAATATTTAAAGTTATTTTTCGAAGGGTGATCAATTTAGTTTTGACATTAATATAAATCGTTTACAGATAAGAATGTAAAAGTTATGTGGTAAATTTAATGACCAAAAATTTACCACAAGTGGTGAGTGAAAACACCAATTCTACTCATTTAATCTCATATATACATATGTATAAGTAGAAACCAGAACATAAGCAAAAATGTTTTTCCTTTACATATTGTAGTTTGCATAAGTAATTGTCATATGAATCAATTCTTATTATAGATAGATGATAAAATATATATTTCATATTAATTTAATGTGATATGCACATACTTATTGAGAGTGATTTTTTTTCAGTATGTGATAAATTCGTCATAGTAAATAAATTTGTAAAAAAATCACACAATGCATTTAACAAACCAAATGTGATTAAATTATTAGGTTATTAGATTATAATGAGACCAATCAGATAAAAACGAGAACACAGGGAATTAATTAGATATTTCACCCTTACAGTAAACATGCTAAGCCATGAATTATTTAAGATTGTGAGAAAAGGACAGAAACAAATTGTTATCTTTTGTTGCAGGCAAACTTTGGCTTCTATAATCACTATCGATGTGAGCAAAAAAAAGTTCAGCCCACTCATGGAATCGTAAAGAATATTTTCACACATAAATTTATAAATTACCTCTGTATGAGTGAGCATCTCATCAATCTTGGCATTGTTGCAAAGGCCTGCCACGGAGCAGACCACCTGGGGGTTCATTTGAGAAGCGAGCGTCTCCACCAGTTCGGGAACGAAGTCATCAGCGAGCACAATGCATTCTTTGGCAACTATCTTCAGAGGGATAAGCTTGCACGACTCTTCGAACACAGTTTTCAGATCCTCCTAGTCATAAAAGACAAATGTATAAATTAGAAAAAAATTAACATCAATGAAGCAAGATTTGACTTTTATGATCATACTTTTAAACTAAAAAAAAATGTTAATTTGCACATATAAAACACACAATTGACTTAGCTTTTTTGTCTACTTACTCGTAGTCTAATTGAGAATTCTGATAACCCTGATAACTAGCTAAGAAATCGGGAACACCAGCTATTTTTTATTTCAAAACGCCGAGCTAACCTGCCAGTACTCATGTCAATACAGAGGGCAATGGTTACGTTTAAAGAAATTGCCTCTGTTATTTATATTTTCTACCTTTGCAAGAGTGAATTAAAAAAGATGTTCTATAAGTATTTAAAATAGTTATTTAGACAGATAGCTCTCTTGGTAGACTGCCTTACTTTTCTTTTTTTAAATTCTCTTTTTATTTCGTTTCTACATGTTGTTTAAAAAATCAAAACAATTTACTACTATGTTGTAAATACTTTGAACATTTAATATGTAATCTTCTCAACATGTAAAATAAAATAAATAAATAGTATATATATGTGGAAATATACAAATATTCAATAATTTTGGTATATAGCTATCTATATATTTTAATATAGATAGCGTTTCCATTTGATTACTAAATACTCCACAATTACTGAAAGTCATTAATGATTAAGTGAAAAAAAACGATACAAACATAAAATATATTAAAAAATTGTCATCATTCGATGATTTTTGAATATCATTACCTGAGTCATATTGCTCTCGAGCTGATCTCTGGCCTGTTTCACCATGTCGGTACATATCTGACAGATACTATCAGTATCCTCAGGAACAGCTTGCTTCTCCCACACAGCTTTTATACAATGACTGACTGCACCACATCCTTTTGCGCTTCTGTAAACACAACATACCAAGATGGCAGTTAGTATTTTTTAAAGATTTTCATTCCAGAATAGCAAAATATTAACTTTTTTTAAATTTTGACATTGTATGAGCTATTCTGCTGAATGAAGCCTATTTTTTTTTTTTTTGTAGTGTTAAGAAATATCAATGGGATTATTAAATATATGTATAAATAGTGGTATCATAGAAATATCAGATGGTATTGTCTAGTATTTAGTAATAAAGCATTCATTATTCATACAATTACTAAGAATGCATCACAGCTAAATATATGAATCACTGATCAATGTTCATAATATACACCACATATGGGCTCTGCTGAATCATTTCAAAATATTATTAGATTTGTATGAATGTCAATAGATTTACTTCTAAATTCTAAATTATTTAAAACTGTAAACTTCCATATGTGAGATCACTGTTAGCGACCCGGGTTTCGCCTTTCGGCA
>JAGVSQ010009774.1:0-13372 GCA_022683975.1 Rhyacophila evoluta
TTTCGGCATCTTCAGGCTATATTATATGTGGGCAGTGAGCAAACATATAACATATATTATGTAGTATATAAACCCGGGTCGCTAACAGTGATTTCAAATATGGAAGTTTACCAGTTTTAAATAATTTAAAATTTAAAATCAATTTCCATCTAGCACCATCAGTCGAAAATATTAAATAAGAATTTATGTGCTCCTCTTTTGGAACAAACATGTAAAATAAATAACAAAATTTAAATACAAAAATCAACGTTGCGTCCGCGCAGTACTCCAATAAAACGTTCACACTTCATACATTTTACAAAGTATGCACGCAAGACAGCTCACAATACAAAGGACTCTGCAACGGACCTTGTTTTGTTCTTCGTGTCGACATTCCCGGTTTCTCTTTTAAATGTGAAATAAAATAAAAACACCTGGGGTCCAATGAACCCTGCCGGTGTAAGTAGTAATAAAATGGCACATATGCAACCTCCGGGAAAATTTACGAGGCATGGTATAAACACACAGCAAAACCACTGGGTTTTTTTGCCTAGCTATAAACTGACGTCGCACCAAATCAACATACAGAATTATGTTTTTGTCAACCCTGAAAATATTTAATAAGGGATTTTAAAAATTATTTTAGTGTAGTTATATAGTAACTTTATGGCTCCGGTAGCTGAGTTGTAAGCGCACTTGATTCAGTAGCGGAGATCACATGTTGTAATACTCCAAACGCATTAGAATTTGCAACGATTCTGTAAAGTAAATCGAGACTGTATCTTTAATGGGTTGAGCATTAGGCTTATAATCTATCTCAGATTTGTATTCAAAATACGCTCAATATATTAAAAACGTAACTACACATATACCTTGCTTTACGGCATTTTGCTAAAACGGCTATTTACAACTATAGCAATTTTTCGATTTACGGCTTACAATGTTTCATTAAACAGCCAAAAAAAATGCCATACTGTGAGCGCCCTTCTAGTTAGTTTCAGTTTCTCTTTGCTTCACGAAATTATGAGGAATGTTTGGCGCAACATTGTCATCAAATTAATGATGGCAGCATATTATAGCTTACTTATTTTTGACGCTTTTCGCAATCACACACTAAGATTTTATTTTCTCTATGTTAATATTAAAGATTTGTACCCAGAAGTTTTCGAGGAAAACATGGTTGTCTTCCTGATGATTCCTCAAATGCCTACTAATTGTGTGACTGTTTGCTTGACTGCAATGATTTAATGTGTGATGAAATGTACTAAAAAAAGTACATAATCTTGAATTCCACATTAATTTATAAGTAGAGTAGATGTCTAACAATTTAAACTCAAAGAAACCATTATTGTAAATAATCACCACATTTATATTTTTCTCATTTTTTTATACACTTGATCTGATTGTGCCAGTATTCAACTGCAAAATAATTTAATTGAATAATAATTATAAACAAATTATTTAAATTTGCAATCACAAAACATCCTTTATCTCAAAAATGTATTCTTTTTAGCTAGTGACTTTTCGCTCCACGTCAACGGTATGTTATGAGCAATAATAATTATACGTGACAGATCATGTTCTATATTAGCGTTGTATTTTTTGGCACGTTTTCGGCCGTTGTCGAATATCCACAGCCCCTCAGTTAATTATGAAAATCAATTTCATTCAGCGGTAATAAACACGGCATCGATCGGCGTACCGCTCTCGTCAAATCGGAGGTGCAGCGAAGCGCGCTATGGGGTGGGTGGGAGGTTGAGGCTGCAAAACCAGCGCACTTCCGGCGGGCAGGGGTCGTCAGGTCCGGCGCACGTGCCGAGCCGCGAATTACCGAGGCTTTGTTGTCACACGCGGGGGGAATGTAATGAGATTTATTCGGCGGCCACCCGAGCTCTGCTTTGCCACCCCTGGAGGCTTACCGCACCCCCCTTGAGTCGCAAACACTGTTTGGTCGAGCCCGACGGTGGGCACATGAGGACTGAATCAAATTAAATGGTTTTTTCTGTGATAAAGTCTGGACAGCTCCGTGGGACACTGGTTGGAGTCCATACATACTTAAATACACGCATGAAAACTTTTAACAACTAATAAAGAGTAACTAAACATTGAAAGCATATATTATTAAATTCTGAATATACTGTAAACTTTAGATGCATTCTATTATTACGTGCTACGTGACTTGGTTAAAATTTCATCATAATTTGACATCGATTCGAGACCCAATGAATAAACGATTTGATCAAATTTTGACCCAGTATTCCAATATATAAAATAGGAGTACAAGTAGTAATTAAATAAAGTCTTTATTCTGTAACCAATCGATTAGAATGAACGATAATTTGAAAAGCAAATCAGCTTTGTTCTTTCTACGATGGAAGGATCTCTGTGCGACAAAACAAAAGGCTGATTTATGGTTAATATTAACATTGCATGCCTTTGTAGAAAAGTATTCTATAACTATTTTTACTTTCGTACTTTCAACTAATATCAATGTGAGCGTTATATGTTTTTATAACTTTCTGCTTACATTAAATCAGTAACATTTATAATTTTTCGTTAAAAGGTATACTAAATAAAATATAAGTTAAATAGGACAATTCTTAAAAATGTTGCGCGCTTCCCTACAATCAGTACGCGGGACTCTCGAAACTGATGCGCTTAGCTTTGAGAATAAATAAAATAAAGTCAATTTATAGCTTCAGATTATTAAAAGGAGTTGGTATAATAGAATTACAAATTGTGATAAGAGTATTGACAGTGGATAAATAATTAAACTGACTCACTGGATGATGAGACTTGTTTGATATATTCAATGGCCACGTTCTTCAAATACTCTGTATGCTCTTCACAGATAAAGTGCCATGAAATTAAAACTGATGTACGGTTCTAGGAAGAAAGAGTTAGCTGACGGCTGGCCGGTGGTTTCCATTGTATGTTTATGAGTTTTTGACAGTTGCAGGGATCGTTCATCTGAAGCCTAGATTTATTAATAAGTCAATCAATACTCACGATGCATTTTTGCTTAAAATACTTTAATAATAATTAAAAGAAGTCCTAGTAAGTATGTATATTATGAAATTTGAAAAACTGATATAATCTTGAACAGTAAAATATTTCTATACCAAACAAAATATCTGTAAAGAAAAGTTGAAATAATTTGATTGATAAACAAGATGCAGATATATATTTAGAAGAGTTAGAAGTTCATGATTTCTGTAGGATCATATGAAATAATGAAAGTAGTGAACAAAAATATTTAACAGTGGTTAGAGAAGAAGATGAAAGTAATTCTCGGTATCACATCATGTCTTAAATTGAAATAGCAGATTTAATTAATATCTTGGAAAATGAGGACGTAATTAAAGATACCGATGAAGAAGAAACTACAACCTAAAAAACAAATTTATCCATGACAATATCGCTTCTCGATGATCTATAATAATATCATGTATCGACTATTTGTCATATAACGAAACTCAATTATTTGTTTATTTAAATTTTATATTTTCGTCGTATTTTTAGATAGTTTGTAATAAAATAATAGGAGATTTCGATTCGAATAGCAAAACTATATTCTATCTTGAAACTTTACTGTTGCACATATTGTGCCGTTTATTTTCATAATTTACAAAAATTGCTTTCTGAAAACCTATTGTTATCTAACAAACTTTCAGCTTTGACATACAAATTTTCACCTGCATTAATTTTATATATCAAGGTTCTACTGTGCAAGAAAATTTTAATATCAAATCTTAACCTGAACATGTTTTATTTATATATCGTTCATTAAGCTAAAATAAATATTATGGAAATAAACCGTATTCATGAAGTACAAATTCTGACTAATGCACGTTAATTTCTTTCAGTAAAATCTAGCAGAAAATTATGCAAACGAAATTGTTACACTCATGGAGGGTCATCTAAATTACAAGAAAAATAAATTTTCTCCGAAAAAACTTTAATTACAAGTTAACACAGACATTTTAACATGGTCTCACTTTTGTAATTCATTTTTACATCATAATAAAAATTAAAAAGCGCAGAACGACGGGGGTTGCCATAAATAATAATCTTAAAAGGGAAAAAGTCTTCTTTAGCGTAAGCCCCCTCTTTTTCTACCGAATGCTTCGACCACATTTTTCACATTATTTCACGTGAAATGGGGTCCCCTAATGAAAAAGTTTACAAAACACAGCAACGGGGGGCAACGCTTTGTCTAAAGTCCCTTCGGGACTTAAAAAATACACGAAATGGCTGCTTTTAACACCATGTACTGAAATGATTTTATTTATTTAGTACTTAATAATAAATCTTAAAATATATTTTTTTACTTGACACCTTTGACACTAATTTACCCATGAAAAAAATATTTTTTTCAGTCACAACAAACTTAAAAGATTTACAAAATATCTGAAGCTAATGTGCTTTTGCCATAATTATACAAATCGTTATCACTTCGATTAGCTTTTTGAGAAACTGACACAGCTTTATTTATTGCATTAGCTTTTTGAAAAACTTTGTTCAAATATATTGTGACTCACTCATCGCACTACTTTTATATTCTATTCATCCTAGGTAGAGCGATAAGTAGTCAGTATTTTTATCAATTAGGCAATTCAATTTATAAAATCTCAAATTCATTATGAATTGTCCATATATGAAAAGATTTTTATTATAATAGCTTGTATGCTTAGTATTGTTTATATGGCAACTTATAAATACAGCATTTGAAATTCGTTCTTATAATACAATATATCCGACATTATTTTTTAAATGCTGCTAAAAAATCATTATAAAGTAAAAATATTCCCACTTTTCTCAACACTAAATATATCAGCATATGTCCCATTTTCCCATAATAATTTCTTGCTTAATCTTCATAAATAATTATGAGTGCTTGTTTCCACATTGATTTAAAATATTATTACAGTGGTATAATTATATCATTTATTCATTGGTTAATAACTTGTTTCTTCGGTGTATTTCCCATTACTTGAGCATTTATTCCGGTTAGATTGAATATTATTTAGCTGTAACAACGCATAAAACAACTTACAACTCAATTTCTATCGAGCACCATCAGTAAAAATATTCATTATGTATAAAACAACTGTCACTTTCACAAAAAAAAACACTCAATTTTGAATTATGCAAAATAAGTTTCATTTATTAGTTGCCTACACGGTGGACTTATCAGCGTTTGGAAACAAACTGAATCAAAAATTTATCATGATTTGGAACTCGTCGTAATTTTTAAATCTACTTTTATACGATTTTACAGGCATTATGTGCTCATTAACTTTTAATTTTATGGGAAATAACTAGAGTAAAAACTGAAAATTAGTTCAATTATAAATAAAAGTGGACTTATGGTTTATTGGAACTATACGACTCTTAATAGTAGCTTTATTTGTATACAATATTATGTAACTGTACAACTTTAATTCGTTTTTTTTTTTTTGGTTTACGTACTTGTTCAGCAATAATGTAACTTTAAAGAGAGAAAGGGGAGTTAGAAGCTAGGGCTGAATATCCAGTAGTCACGTTCCTCATCCATTGTATGTGTTCACGGCTTCACTGCGCTTTTTGGGGCATTTCCACAATCCGTCCAATAGACCGTTTCAATTGAAACTGTCGAAAAGATTTCTGTTGTTTTTGATTAGGCTGTAACACTCCGCCATTGTCTGTGGTCAAACGATCGTAGCCGTGCTTTTGTTAGGCTTTGTTCGCCGCACCGGAAGTACGGGCTGTGTCTGAAAATCGCATGAGATTGCTAATCGATTACTCCACCGAGCGGCTTTCCATGAGCGATTCTATTTCCGATACAATGCACTGACGATTTTTAAATCACGGGAGAGTGACTTGTCTCGTATTCGTTTTAATTGTTCTATAAAATTGTATATAATTCACATCTTCAATTTACAGCTAAACTCTTTAGCAATATTTTTTCCCAACGAGAAATAGTTCAACTTTTAACTGTTTTTAATTGAAAATAATTATTAATTTTTGATCTTGTCTAGTTTTCATCGTTGCTTATAGCGGATAATGATAATTATATCGATGTTTATCAAGCAAAGAATTAACACATAATAATATAAAGACAAATAAGTTTGTTTTTAATGTTTGATTAAATAGTGTTATCAAGCAACGATGAACTCATTTATATTTGTAGATACAAAACTGCATTTGTTCTACAATAATTAAGTACATAAGACGAATCTTGGTTACATATTATATAATTTATATTGGTCTTCATTCGTAGCCGATATGTTATTACAGTATACTCAAAGTATATTTGAAAATAATTACTGCCAGTTTATGTTGTTTCCCAAAAAAAACTTGCTTCTGTCAAAATTGTCAAAAATTTTTGTTCATTAAAAATCTCGATAGTTGATTAATCTTTTGGTCACCGGGATCCAATTTTTGACTTTCGATACTTTAGTTAGAGTTTCCAAACCAATGGAATGATCGGATTTGTTTTTAATGGTTAGGGTATTACACATATCATCCGACATGTTTTTTCTTCTGCTGTCAATATTTGTGTAACATTACGGAATCTTTTACATAATATGACCCCGAAGGCCAGATAGCTAAATGATTACATAAATAAATGAGCCACATAACAATGACGATTTATACGGAAATTTATGAAGTTAAAATCGTTTTAGAATATTAATAAATAATAATTTATCGGTAATGATATTAAAAATAAAATAAATTTATTTCTGTGATGCTATTCTATCGTGTATCACACCCTTCGCAAAATGGACAATGCAACTTTACGCAAAAGCTTACTACGAAAAGCTTCATTCGTTTGGCGTATTATTATGGTTGTTTTTAATACAATTTACTTCATACCGCGTGTTAGTAATGCTGGGCATATTATAGTTAGACGGCAATTATGGAAAGCGTTTATTGTTTAGCAATACACCGCCGGATTTATTGATACATGAAAACAATCACAACAAAATAACGAAGATATTTTGTTGTTAAATTAAAAACATCGCTTTCTTAACTCGTACAATTGTATGGTCAATTTTTTTACTCTAACCACCACCCACTGCTTTATCTCACTTCCAAAAATGCTAGATCTTTTTGTACCAAGTTTTATTATCTCGGTATTGGACTTCTTAATCGTTTTTTTTTTCTTTTCTAGTCTATTGCATTTCGAATAAGTGGTCATGTACTTAATATTCATAACTGAGTGATTTATGTTCATAGCGATTAGCTACATCATCCCCGCCACATATCTTTGGTTATATGATTAAGATATTCAGTGCCCATTCTTAAAATGAAGCATTTGGATCGCGACAGCGTGAAAATGGCAACGTAAAGATTCAATTATCCTGATATTTCTTTTTACCAAAATTGATTTTCAATACTGTATTTCTGGCATCCAAATGTGTAGTTTTATATTAAATGTTTTTTTATTTCTTTATTTTCATAAAAAAGACAGCATTGGGGATAGCGGGCTTGAGTCGCATATCATGTTTTTAAGATCCAGCAAATAATTTTGTAAGTAAATGTGAGCCCATAGATTTTGTTATTTTGTGTGGCTTAATTTTATTTTTCATCTCGACGACACTGAAACAGCACTGAAGGCCGTTTCAGACTACGTGTTAGTCCTCACCTAACCTAACCACTATTTTTGTTGCAGTAATATGAAAGTATCCAAATATTATTAGTAGGTTATGCATCCAAATACAAATACACCGTAACACAGAAGAAATAAATAAATTTATGGTATTATCGGACAACTAATAAACATTATTCAAAATAGCGTTCTTCCCGATATCTCACCGCATGTTTGGTATTTGGTAGAAGGTGGTAGAGAACAGAACTCGACCGAAAAATTAGAACCTAGTATATCGAGTCGACTAAGTGATTTTTTTTAATTACTCAACCAATTTTGTCTGTTCACACACGTTTTACTAATAAATTACTCTTTATTCAACTACCAGACTAGCGCAATCTCGACCGGCATTGAGGAGCAGAACCAACATTATAATATCTTATAAATAAGTTAGTATTTCAACACAAAATTTATATCAGGATATATGCTTGATATTTGTATTGTATATGTTTTATCTGTGGTCATATTAACTTCTAAATTGCGAATATTACCATCGGTCCAAATCCTACAAAATTAACCTTCATTTTATATCATAAGCTGTGAAAGGGCAGATGCAATTTTTGCTATTGTGAAAGAAATACAGCGTGTCCCGCATTTATTTGTCGCAATTAAGACCAATTTTATAGGATAAAGTAAACTGGAGTACCATTGTACATTATTGTCGCCATTTGTCAGAGAGGGGAGGGTTTATGGTTGATGTGACGATAAACAGACAGTAATATTTGATTTATCTTAATTGGGGCACGATTTATATAATATTTTGTTATGTTATTTATCTTATATTCAATTAAAAATGTCAATATAGTAATTTAATACATTTGAAGTGATTTAATTTACTTTATAAAGAAACGATAAACTTTACTATTAACAATTAGAGCTATTATTTATTTTACTCGATAAACTGCCCAATTTTCGATAAAAAAGAGACTGCGTATTATTTTTTGTATAACATATTGATTATAACGATTGTGATATTATTTTTTTTACTCATTTTTATTATTATTATATATTATCTTGCATCGCAAATACAAATGACAAAAAACCAAACAAATAATTTAAATCATACAATTAAGTTAATTTAGTACTCGTTTCATTACTTTACACCATTTAAAGCTATTTCTTGATATTTTATAATATTTTTAATAACATACGTTTCACATTTCAATCCCAATCCAAACAACCAACAGATATACAAGTAATCGAACGCATTCTACTAAAACAATGCAATGTCCAAGTTTTACTACATATTTCAATATTACATATAATATATTTGGTAAATAAAAACCACAACTTTCAAGGAAATTTTTGCTTTATCATTTACATAAAATAATTTTCTTTCGAAATGATTTCAAATATAACAAATTTCGCTGTGTCGACTTTGTGAAATTCAGATTTGTCATTGATACGTTAAATTTAACGCTAGCAATATCAATCACTTTATACAGAAGCATAATGTCGTTATTTAACTCACTTAACGAATAGTATTTTACGATGTTTTTCTAAATTTTATAATCCCAGCGATAAATCATTTCATTTATATTTATTTCATACCATTTTCAACAGTTTCTAAGGTATTTGATCGGGAACATATCGATTAATTATTCATATATCATACTATTAAACTCTAATTAAGATGCAAGACTGGGTAAAAATCCTGCACGTTTCTACATATATACAGACGTGAAAGTAATCTGTCAAAATCCTTTTTTATTATCGAATACATACATCCACTTACTTTAATTATTTTTAGACTAGTCATCTTCACACATGGTAAATAAATAAAAAGAATAAGTCTTAGCTTATTTAACAAATTTGTTATTAAGGCAAACAAAAATGAGAGCTTTCAAATTGTCTTCTAACTGTCAATTTTTTTTAATAAAAAATAGATACATCTTCTTAATAAGATTATCTTTGTGAAAGGCCATAAAAAGATAAAAGAAAAACACCTGCAGGTCAAAACGCAAGTAACGTAGAGTAATAATAATTTCTTTCGCATACAAAAGCTCACGGTTATCCTGTAAGCTCGCGCTCGGCAATATGATAAACTTCCAGCGTCTCGGCAGTAAAGCCTCTTCAATACGCGGCCGCAGATTGCTCCACCATTTTTCGATAGTTACCGTTATTATTAATGCTATATTGTTGGAAATTTGGTATTCGCGCGGCGACTTCCGCCTCCCCCTTAATTCCACCGTTTGTTTGCACGGCACTGTTCAACCCCTCGGACCCCCCCGCTCGTATACGTAGTCATTCCCGGCGAAACGGGAGCCGTTCATTACGTACAGCTATCGGCTCGCTATTGAATTTTGATATTTTCTATGGGCAATTTGCATTCTGGCGAGGCCTTTTCATGCCTACAATTATTTTTTTAATTTGAATTACTTTTTTTTACTTCTTTACTTTATGCAGTTTTTAAATATCATAATTATCTTTTATTACTAACTGAGTCACTTTCAAATTTTGGCAATGATTCACCTCAAATGCTTACAATACTATGAGAATAATATAACAAGAAAGGAAATCAGTTATAATGAATATTTAGTTCGCATTTCTCCATATTATTTTTGTTTCAAGTTTCAAGGAAAACACATAATAACAATGCCTTAAGATTGAAGATATTTGAACAATAATAATTCTTACACTTGTCTATTAATTATGATGAAAATGGCATATGAAGATAACGTATCTAACACCAAACCACTTCAATAGCCGGTGTATTATAGTCCATGGTAGTTTTACTGCCAAGCTGTCACAGTTTAGGTTTTTTTAAGCAGCCGACATGTTTTTATGGTTGTCCAAAACGGGATGCAAATCACATACTGTGTGAATGTTCAAGAATGTGTGCAAAACGAGAGAAAATCAATTCAATCCAACCAATTTTTGGACCCATCTGATTTGGTTGCCAAAAATTTAATGGCTTTTAAAATGTTTTCAGTCTTAAGATAATTAATGGACCAAATAAGCCTCTTTTAATAAATATCTATGGTTTTTATTTATTTTACACTGCAGCACACTTATTCATATTGTAATGTATGTCTGGATACTTTGAATTTACTCCCGGGACATTCCCATAGAATAAAGTATATTGCTTCTTTCTGTAGGAGTTTAGCATTTGCCTGGTTAAGACCAGGTGTAAGGCCGAGGTGAGTGCGTGGAGGGTACATTCAGTAGTGGTGATTATTATTAATCATATATTGATGCTTAGAAAAGTTACATTTTAAAATGTCAGTCATATTACGTAGTAATAATACGAGTCATTATTATTATAAAGCTTCTTCTTCGTTTCTCATATTCACTACTTGGAGAGCAAATGAATATATCGTCCCTTTAAAAGTAAAACTCATTAAGTGCATTTTTGGCCAAACTGACTCTTTTTATAGATCCGCTAATTTTAACAAAGCCTATCGTTTGCAAAATCAGTTTGACGATAGCTATCCTACTAACGAAGAAAAAAAACAGAAGAGTGTAACTTAAGAAACGGATTTTATATCGCGTAAATATCTTAAAACTATAGAAATGCAGTTAATGAGATTTACTTTTAAAGGGGCGATATCACAGCACCTTGCAGAATCCTCAACGCCAACTTAACTACTTGGATATTTACACAGTATGCCATTATCATCTGGTGCCACCGAATATATCCTGTAAAAAGTATCGAGTTGTCTTGCCTGGTGATAAAGTTTGATTTAGTTGAAGCGGAAACCATTTTTAAAACATCTGCAGTACGTGGCCGAGCCAAGTCCACTTTCACTTTTTTGCCCCTAACTTTTAAATTAAATATGACACGTTTTAGCTAAAAATATATTCAGTCAAATGCACTATACGGCTTGCATTTATTTCACTGCTAACCAAAAACTGTCGAAAAAGTTTTGATACAAACTGGTTATCTCAAGTGCTATAAATTTCCTTCATTTTAAAATTGTCTCTCTTAGTAATGTCCAGATAGATTAAATGAGGATTTTTTGAGCAAGACATTTTATTTAACTAAATTTATTTGAAGTATTTTATTTATAAAGTGGTAGACTATTGACTGCCAGGAGACCTCGTGGTTCAGCTTGGCCACCACCTTCTACCCTTCCGTATTGCAGCTGTACACAGGCTATGTTTGTTTGCCACTGCAAATATTTGCCACCCCTGCGTTTGGGTGCCTACCCGCAATAGCGTCATTTGCCCACACTAACTGCGGAACTGTCCTTACGTATGTTGTCGGCACACATGCCAAGACTGAAAACAGTGTTAACTCGTATTCAAGGTGCCACTGCGATTCTTCATACAGGTATGTCTGGAAATATCTTAAAATATAATACTAATAATATAAAATTCTTATATCCCGTGAATAGGACTGTAATATTGACGTTGTAATACCGACTGTAGAAAAGGAAAAGTATGTAACCAACATTTTTTTCTAAATTTTTTCACCATCTAAATTTACCTTTAAAGTATGTAAAATGAGAAACTGTGAAATCCGCATTCAGAAAAAACGACCATCACATAAGTTTTATCTGTTTTCTTAAATAACATAATTACCAATTAGTATCAGTTTTTGTCATACAACGTTTGCTACCAAAGTGGAGCATATTGATCTACGTAGTGTGAAGATATCTACTCTGAAAGTAGAGAATTTGGATCTCCGCAGTGTGAAGACGTCTTTATAGTTGGTTTTTTACGTGAACTGTTTGTCAGACAATTGCTCAACCCAAGGGAATCTATTCTTGCATTTTTTTATCAGATTAAGTAAATAAAACATCTGTTTAGTCGTCATGCATTTCAAAGTTTTGTGTGTTTAATATTTTGGTCTAAAATCATTAAATAAACGTTTTTTGTGACTCCTGTAAAATTTGTTCTGTGTTGGTTGGTTGGCTTTCTAGTGTAGATGCTTAAACATCATTTAACTAAAAATAAGTGTCGTGAATAAGAATTGGATTTTTTTATTTAAAATTATTATATAAAATGAAGTAGACTCAAAATTGAAGTATACGCGCTTAATGAGTTATATTTTATTAAAAGATTTTTTTAAAGTAAAATACATTAACATGGACACTGATGAATGAATCTCAATTAGATTTATCGAGGATTAACGTAAAATGGACGTTGAAATACCGACAAATCGTGAATCAACGACAATTAACGACAGAGGGCACATAATAATTACTTGGGACCCCTTAATTTAGCCGGGGTGCGGATTGCAGCGACCGTAAGCTGATAATCCCATGCGAAATGCTAATGAGACTGCGCCACTGGTCACGGATCAGAGATCGAAACAGTGGCAGGACACGGATTTTCGGTGGGTCAGCTAATGCGAAGCACCTCCGCGTCATAAATATGCACTCGATACAAAATTAGCATATTAAAGACTAAAATCTGATAATTGTATTCACTTTCATCACCGTGGTATATATTTTACTTCATTTTCCATTTCTACCAACTATAAATTAATATAAAAAGTATAGTATAAAAACAGTGGCAGATTTATGTATAGGCTTACCTCACAACTGAAAAAGCCTCCAAATCGTCCTCCAGAAAATTGATCACATTTTCAAAAACACTACAATCATAACATTGGGCTGACAACTAAATTTCGTACAAAAAACTAAATGTTTACGGTACGCCTTCACATTGCAGATTTACAATAATTTATTTATTATTCTCTTTTCTTGGAGTGAACATCTTTCAACTTCAGGGTTCAGAAGAAATTTTTAAGACTTCTGTACCTGCGGGTGTATGGATACTATCCATGGCTTTATCCATCTGCTTTCATTTTGG
>JAGVSQ010009775.1:0-13370 GCA_022683975.1 Rhyacophila evoluta
ACTGATTCGGGGCCCAAACAACCGATCCACTCTCTAGCCTGCTTCGAACTAATGACGCCACTGTAGACTAAATAAAATTATTTCTTTCTATGGAAGGATAACACAGATTTAAATACATTGCATATGTATATATTATTCGTTATGCTCGACTTTTATCTTTAAAAATGATTTTAATGTTCATGCATAATTCGAAATTTGTACATCTCAATATGAAAGTTGTCAAAATTTAAATAATTACTAATTTTAATTCAATAAGTAATATAATAAAATTAAATACATACTGAACAAAATATAAAAAAACGTTTTACTATAAAAATAAAATATATCCTTTCCTGTGAATGCTGCAAATATGTAGGGTGTAATACAGTAAGATTAAACTGGTGTGATATTATTATGTACACAAAAGTAGTTATGCCCTGTTAGCAAATTGTAAACTGATGTTTGTGTATGTTTTTGCCATGAATAAATGGCATTCCCGATTTATAATGATCATTTTTCAGTGTTTGTATAACATGTACAAATTATTCGTGGTTTTTATAATATATTGTTCGCAATGAAGCAACGGACGTGTAACAGTCGAGGCGCGTCGACAGCAGAAACAGATGTTGCGCCTGTTTTATAGATTTATTCCTTGGCGGTCGTTTCCTCATCACTGGTCCTGCGTTGGTTTACCCTCCGCCCGCCCAAACCGGATTCCTGACTGCAACTTTTTTTGACGTCCACGCTCGCTCGCAGACCGCGTCGTGAGTTTTGTTTGTTTGGGCTCGCACACTCACGGCCGGGGTTTGTATTCGTAGACGCTTTGACTTTCGACTAGCCTTGACGTCCGTCCTCACAGCTCAGTCGTCAGATCATCGCGCGCCTGCAGATCAAGAAAACTTAATCGAACCCACATCATCCACAACCCATTTTTTATGGCTAAGAGTGTCAAGATTTTGCTATTTCTTTTTAAAATAAAAATATAACATTTGTGTGGAGATGGACAAGACTATCAGACGTTGAATTGAAATAAAACCCAAAATTTAAAAGAGAACATTTTGAATACGTATTTTTTGTATAAAATAACTACATACTATATTTTTCAATGTTTATTTCTGTTTTCAATACATTTGAATTTGTTTTTTTCTACTGGTTTGCGTGATAATTGGTTGTTTTACAAATAAAGTACCTGTTAAAAAACTTATATTTTACATTTTTGCATAGTGGAATAAGTTTCCTTCGGAAATGCCTTCCATATATGATATACCATTTTCGCAATGTGAAGACTTATCTTGACAGTATTTTTCACGGAAATTATTTGTCAGATGATTGATTGCTCAACCCAATGGGAATTTAGTCCCGCACTCTGAATATTTTTTAATCCGACAGATGTGGGAATCGAAGTCGCACTCCCCGGATCTCTAGGCGCGCACGCTAAGGTCTACGCTACCGGGGAAACGGTTAAGTGTAGTGTGTTTAAAACTAAGAATTGTTACACATACCGCCTGGTGATGCCAAAAGTCGAATACGCTCGCATATTCTATTAACTGTGTCCAACATCAATTTATGTATAATATTAGTAGGTGTTATATATTTTATGTGAATTACTTTTCCTAGTGTTAAACCCTTTTGTGTTATGTCTTCTACATACTTGAGCATTATGGTATTGTAGTTACTTCAAACACCAAGTACTCTTTTTTTAGAAATTGTTAGTATTTATGATACCATAATTCCGATACATGGATTGAAAATGATTTAAGTTATTTGTCCTAAAGCGATTCACTAGTATGATACTTTATACGTTGTCTACAAATATCACTGTCATTGTATTATTAGATGTTGATTGGACAATCCACAATAGGGCTTGTGCTTAAAGCCGTGGAATATGATGTGTACACTTTTGACGGTCACTTTTCTGATCTCGCTACGTATCCCGAATGATAATATGTCACTACACTAACACAAGTTAGATGGAGGAATGCTATACATATAAAATTTATTAATTGATGCTTAACGATTGTATCAGGGCGGTTTTTCGAAAGTGGACTTATTTCACTGTGCCAAAATGTAAACGAGAAGATTTTAAACAAGTATTTTTGGTATAAAATAACCATTTAGAATGCAAATCAGTTGAATACATTAATTTCTAACACATTGAAAACAAAAATAAACATTGAAAACACGTTATTTTGTTATTTTAATCAAAAAATATTTTGAAGACAATTTTTTTAATTTTAGCATAGTGGAATAAGACTTTTGGAATACCCCCCTCACATTCGTTAGCCACGCTCTAAATTAGTCGTAGAAAAAATAAAGAAGAAATGCCCAGTCATGAGTTTATCTTTTACGCAGCAACTATCATCCTATCTATTAAGGCAGTATAATTTACCTCCGGAAAGGACAGTTCTAATTCTTAATCTTGCCGAATCGCTCACGTACATTACAGCACATCTTTTCTAATTGTTTAATGGGTCATTTTCTTCAGCAATCACGTCGTATGCCTAAATACATCTCTTAAAACCGCCAAGTAGGCTTAGCAATCGTGACCTTGATATTATCGCATCTCATGACTCAATACCAGTGATGACGTATTATCTGCTGAAACCGCTTTTTTCGGCACAAGCTTTTATGCTATTTTCAATGTCCGTACATGTATATATAATTTTATTTGCCTGTATCTAATCCAGTGCATAATTATACAATCCATTCCTGCGCAATAAAATCTTTACATTGAGTGTTGAGTCTATGGAATCTAAAATTCATTGTCAAACCGTCTGAATGTTTAATAATTTAATGTATTGGAAAGACATCTCGTTATTTATTCCTATATTAACAGATTGATGTATGAGCTGATTAGAACAGTTTTCTTAAATACACAGCGTTCGGCGACAGATGGCAGCAAAAAAGTAGATCGTCTCTTGACGTTGAAAGTGTGTTGTAGTTATTCATTATTTTGTCTGGTCACAATAAGCAGCAGGGGAGGCCATTGAACTGGCGCTGCTATTACTCGGAACCGAGGCATAGAATAAACGAAGGGGCGTCAAACCACAACCACGCGTTTGCTTCTACTGTCAGGCAGAACCGTAACCTATCCACTTCCATCAGACCAAGACGTGTCAGCTGAATGCAGCCACGAACAATATTATTATGTGTACTTCAATAATGATTCCGACAATAAGTATCATCCTTCACCGCTGGTAATGTAATCCTTCGGCTGCAAATGTTATATTACACTCCTCATGAACAATCTCTGGAATATGTGTTCGGTAAATTATATTTTTAATCTAGGGGAAATAAAATTTCGAATGGCTTACGCGCGAAAGGATTTAGTACCTGCAAATATCTTATCGCGAACCATTTCTTTAAATGAGTCAAGTGTTATTGTATCAAAAATATTTGGAATTTATAGCTCAATATTATTTAGTTACTTTTTATTTTCTTAAACACATCGCAGAATCGTTAAAAACAGGAAAGTATATAAGATCGTGTCATTATCGTTGTATTTCGGTATATTACAACAACAACAAAACATACATACATAATAAATTCGATACTGAGGAATGGTTAGTACCATGTAACATGTCTACTGCTGCAAAAAGAAAAATATATTGATCGTTTATTACAAACTGAATACCTCAAATAATCGCTAATTATTTTCAGTTAATTGGATGTTGTTTACTATTTTCATAAGATGGCGAGAAGTCAACTTGACTAAAGTATCATACTATGTAAAGGGATGATAATGAATCAATTTTTGCATCCATTCACACAACAATCTTTAGTAAAATAACGATTTCATAAGTAATCTAGCTTAAATATACCACAAAATACAATCTTAATTTGATTAATTAAATACACAATCTTAAGCATATTCTTCCATTTTATTTTACTTCCCGCTGGTATGCTGTACTAAGAAAGAAATATCGTTGAAAATAATTCCACTATGTCCACTCGCTGATACCAAAAATAGAATAAATCCTTCAGATTGTATGCCCTTTCTCCTCCAACGCGTCCCTTATTAAAGCTCAGTGTGGTTTTGCGGACCTTCCAACACTCCTCATTGCAGGGTCAATATCTTCTTTTATCATTCGCGACGCACCTCGAAATAACCATTATACACGCATATATCCATCCACCTTTATTTATTACCCAGAATCATTATTTTTAAATCGTCGATTGACTTCAATATCCCATTATTATATTCACTGCCTATTTAAAAAAGGTTAACTTTGTATGTAAGCTTTTTAAAGATATTACAGAATCCATTTATAATTTATACTCGCCCGTCGATGTTAGATGTGTTGTTGATTTAAATAATGTATCGAATTGGACTTAAAAATAAATATTTTTTTATCAATGTAGTAATAGAAGTTATTCCTGGCCATCGATTCAGTAGATTTTATTAAGGCAATAACTATAGCGTGTCCAGAAATGAGTGGCCTATGAATGCTATATATATCTGCCGTCAATCAGTCATCGATTGTTGTTTATTTGGTGTAATACAATTTGGCCTCGACATTGACATTCAATTTTGTGTTGGAATAAAAATAATATTTTTTAATCAATCGAACCTTTTGAATGTCTCTATGGTCAGTATAGTTTAAAATCATCGATGATGATTGAATAACACGTTTTTAATATTGTTGTAAATCATCTTTTTTATTTCAGGTTTCTTGTAATGTTTTTTTATCAGTAATAGTAGAGTGTGTCATTGAATGTGTAGCTGAGTATTCTAGATTATTTAAACTTAGTCTAGGTCCACTTATAAAATTAATTATGAATGCTCAACAAATCGTATTAACATTCGGACTTCATTTTTTTTAATCACTGGCGTTCTTCATAATAGATCGAATCGGTCGACTAATGCGAACCTAGTGCCTAGTCAATGCTAATCGTTAGATACCCAAACGACCTAGTCTCCATAATATTGGCATACTACTTTGTAAACTGCTCTCAGCCTGGCAGATGGTTTTTTTAATCCACAGCTGAAAAAAATACACAAGTTTCAATGTGTCTTTAATTCAGGAATTAGGCTCAAATGATAATACGGCTTACAAATCACTCTTTAATCTTATTAGGTAAATACTGTGGATGTCCATGTTCTCCGCCTTGAGCTAAATTGTATATATTCTTTGAATGCCGACGTCGATTTACTTTTGATTGAAGATTTTAAAAGCAAAAAGCCACTGTGCAAAATCATTAAAGTGAATCCCTCGTATTATATTAATCTTAAACATTGTATCACATTATCGTATGCAATATCTATAACAGCTTATTTAAACTCATTCTTAGAAGAGTATTAGAATTTCATCGAATTTATTTGTTTTTCCGCGATATTTCTCCACGATAGCCTAGGGGGTAGCGTGTGCGTCTAGCATCAAGCGTATACTGGTTCGATTCCTATATCTGGCGGATTATTAAAAGGCCGAAAATGCAGGACTGGATGCTCACTGGGATAAGTGTTTGTCTGACAAGAAAATCTGTCACGATATATCTTCGCACTGTGAAGATCCATATGAATACTCTACTTTCGGTACAGGCATATTCGCCCTTTGTAGATCCATAAATGGTCTACTTTTATAGCGACCATAGTTTCAAAAACAAATGATTGACAGTGACGTTTTTGCTTTTAATTGTCGCCTGTTATGGCAACAAAACATACACAAATATTTATTGTATAAATTATTTATGACTTCTTGCATATATCCCTTAATGAATAATTTACCAAGCGAAAACGCACGACCATAAAGATGTTATCACAAAAATAAATTAATGAACGTGATGAAACCGATGCCGAATATTGATAATTTGGCATTTACTACGCGGTTACGTTTACGCTACGTAGGCCACATCGGGAGATGCAGGTCTGTCAACATTTAAATGTCATCGTGCTTGATCAAAAAGCCGTCTGGCTCGTAACTTTTAACGATCGTGCAATTTTAACTGCAACCATAATAACTTATGAGTTTGTACATTGTGCTGCTCTCGTCGACTGACGCAATTAGCAACAATATTGTAAACTATTTACCATCTGTGCACAGATACCCGTGAAAAAAGACGCATCGATCAAACCCATTCGATTATCAATTATTAATGTAATTCCATTCGGCCACGCAACTTGACTATTGACGGATTTTACTCGCCATTTGAAACCAATAAACTGCATTTTATTTATTCTGGCGTAAGATTAGTATATGCGTTGTCATTTTCAACGAAGGAAGCGTATGTGTATCCTTCATCGTTCTACCTCAACTTTTCGTTTTTCAACGGTAAGGCAGACGATTCATAATATTATGAAAATATTGACATGGCCGCTTAATTTTTATATTTGGAAATAAAAACGATGTTTTGAAATATTATTTCATGCCAAACAACACTATCACCTTGGTCAATGCGTTATTTGTTTTTTATGCACACAAAATCAATTTAGAAAGCCGTATTTTATGGACAACGTAAACTTGTGAAACTTTGCCCTTCGTCCGTTCGCTTTGTCATTGTATTTTTTGTCAACTGCAGCAGATAACTTGCAAGTAATTAAACATTTCAGTCAACGCTCGCTCGGGTTTGAATGTATGCTTCACGAATTCAACGACAATCCACTTTCAAACAGTAATTTCGTGAAAATTAATCCCCACTGTACAACTAGTCTTAAAGGGTTTTATCCCGATTATTTTAATTGTGTACTTAAAATTTTCATTCAAAATAATTTAACCGGATTATATTTATCCGTTCATTATTCCATAATTTTCAATTATAACATACCGCATACTATATATTGTCCCAGCATACCCTGATTATGATCGATACACATAATTTATTCAATTTGAATGATTTTATTCAATTGGCACGCCAGTTAATTGAGTGTTAACAGTGGCCAGCTAGATATTCATAACAATTGTGCGTTCCCGTGTTGATTACATATTTGATATTTTATATGTGGTCAATATAAAAACAGATCAGCTCATTTGTTTAGCACATTCGATCGATTGCTATTGTCCATTAAAAGCGCAAAACAAATAATCAACTATGTGTATTATAAGTTTGGCTTGACCGTATTAGTGCATTCGTGATGCGAGTGCAACCTGCAAATAAGTATAGATCCTAGTACATAATTTGAAATGTAATATGATTTTAAATCACCTATGCAAAAGCAGTATTAGTTCTGATGCTGATCATTCAGTTTATGTTGAAACTAATAACATATCGTTATTGTTCCATAAATTAAATCATGTTGAATTTGGTCTTGTATTGGAAATGGTGTTAACAAATTTCTGAATGAATATAAGTCCAATATATTATAATATTTAGCAATTTCAATTTGCTAAATGGAATTTGGCACGTTTTTTAAAAACCACTGTCTGTCAACACTGACGTAATATTTAAGATTAGATTTTAATAATTTATATTATTTAATTGTTGATTATTAATAATTCATTAATTCTCATCTCAAAGCAATTTACTTCTTGGTTGATGGGATATTACTTCATTATTTATTGGCAGTATTAAAAGTCCACTCTGTCCGTCACTAACAATATTTATCCAAGAACAAGATCTCATGCACTATAATTATGCAAACCTAATCGTACTTACGATTAAATATTATTCTACTGGGGCTTTTAAATACACTGCTAATTTCATTTATGGTTTGATTGTCTTTTATGAATGTATTATACCTTCCTGGAATTCGTGATTTACAGTTAAAACCGAAGATATTAATTACTTTAAAAATCTAATAATAATATTATGTCCATGCTTCAAAGTTTGAGTGGTAGAAGAGAAGTATGTCAATGTGAAGGTCAAATCAGTTAACCGCGTTTGGTCTCACTATAGTTTAGCTCAATATAAATATCTCCGGTGTAGATTGTGCAACGGCGGCCAAGCAGCCGACTTGCGAAGGAGTCGCTTACATCACTAGCATCGCCAATACGAAACCCGCTTCACCTTGATCCACCATTGCGAGCCTATTTTATTCATTCAGTTACGCCAAAAGAAATCTTTAAATGATGTGTTTTCGGTCCATGTATGTGTGTCGCACGACTCGCACTGTGTATTGCACACTCCGTACGAATATATTGTGTTCTGGCCATTTATTTAAATTGATTATTCACTCGATCCGTCCAGTGACTTCTTGGGCACGAAACGGCATTCGGCTGGGAGTTAAATGCTTTGGAAACAGGTTTCTGTACTTTTTTGCCGGATTAATTCCTGAATCAGGGGTCGATTAATTTCAAATCAAACACAGTGTATGCACTTCGAGCGAGTTTAAGACTGTTTTCAGCCACTGTAAACCTGTGACGCGTAGTTTTAATCGATGACATTTCACCTTAATTCTCTGATGGCAATTGAAATTCCATACATATTTTTCGCGTGAAATTTTAAATATTCCGATGACCTTGTGGTGCTATATTTGCTATGGTTGGTGAATGCGATCTATAAATCACTTCATCCACATAAGGACGTTCTTGTTGTTTTTTTGCCTATCAACCACTCGTCGTATGTTTCATATCATATCTTTCTTAACCTAGTATTGTAGAATAACGTTTATAAAAACACCGCTTCAACATTCAAACAACATTCATGGTATATTTATATCGCACTGCACATGCATCCCTAATGGCATATATTTATTGATCGCCCCTCATTTTAAATTCTACGAGCGGAAACGTGTTTTTAAAGCGGGGTGGTGGTTGTATTGCGAAAAGTATCAAATGTTTCACACATAACTCGCAGGGGTGGCGCGGGGTCTGTCACAATGGGGCAGGGACTATTCGCGGGTAAGGCCACTCACCCCGCCAGCTGTGGAGCAAGAGGGCTGTGACGCGTCATGCATGAAGCGCCCCCTTATGTCTCGCGACACGATCCCGTTATTCTATCAACCACCCATATTCTAATAAAACACACACACGTGAACAATTATTTGCCGGTGTATAAGATGACCTTCAGCAATTTTCGGAAGTACGTAATTTTGTGGCCTTGACTCAGTCTTTTTTAGTAACTTAATTAATCATCTGGCTTATGACTGATGGTAGGACTGATCTTGATTATTATTCTTCATTGAATTATTCGAATGTAATTATTATCACGTACCACTACGTATATATATATTAATATGGATTGTTTTTTTCGTCGATCTTACTAAGTTACCAATTTATTTGGACATGAAATAAAACTTCTATGGCACTTCGTTTTAAGATTCGTTAAAATCGTCTGGTCACGAGTCTTAAACGTCTATGTATGTGAAACAGACAATGCTATAATAGTTGGTAGCTAATTTTATGTTTTGTGGGATTTGCGAAATTCCACAATCATCGAATACTTCGTTTGTAGTAAAAATCAAATGAAACGAAAAAAATATCTGGAACAAATCTTTTAGTATTATAACAAACGTCTTGTTTATTACGCATAGAAACGTATCATGTGGGAACCTAATACGATCTCTTGACAACCGTGATTATGCCACCTAACACACTTTTTTTAAAGGAAATCATTGTTGTCATGTTATATTATTTTTAAGATTCATGGTATGCGGCCTCATATTGGATTTAATGCTATTCAAAGGAAAACCTGTTACTTCGAAAATCCGAAATATTCCTTCAATCTAATTTAATGATTCTTCGTGGATAAGTAATATTTAAAAAATCTGTATCATAAAGTAATGTATATTGACTATTTTCTTGAATATAAGAATATAGCAATATGTACAAGGTGAATGAGAAAGATATTTTTAATAGCTTGCATAAGAGTACGTTTACTATATTTTCTGAGAATGAATAGAGGTTGGTTGGTTATTAAACAGCTATTATCATTTATTATTGTTATAATTTTATCATATTACATCACCAGCAAGTATTTTTATATCTTCGTAGTTTTGCGCGAGCTCAGAAATGAAGACATTTTACAGCGTTTGTGTTTGTCGTTAGCAACAAGTTTCCTCGCTCGGGCTTTACCTTGAAGCGCGAGAATCAGATGTGGAAAGGCACCTCCGGTGTACCTGTCCGCTGCCTTCCAAGGTCCCCCCGCCACGCACGCTGCACAGCCGGCTGACAACACGCATCGCGCACTCTGCATCGTCTATTCGGACCGCGATAATTATCACTTGCCAATTATTGTTCCCGTCAATATTCTAACAACTTATTACGAGTTTTTCCTTCTTCGGAGGAACTTCAATTTGCTCCTTATGTCAGCGTTTCTATTACCTTTGATGTATCTAGTCTGAACCATACGCAGTATTAAAATAGTACCACTTCTAATAAGTGCATACTATATTATGAAACTTATCACCTTTAATTCTATCGTAACTTTATAAAATATATACGAATTGTACTTGCAATAGTGCATATGTATTATTAATATATTATAATGTATACAGATGAACGTAAGATAGATTATGAACGGGATAAAGTATTTACTTAGGCAATCAATCTCTTTAAATTTTCCGATACTTCATATTGTTCACCCTATTAAAGAAATACTTTTAAAAAATAGTTAAATTATTCTGTGTCCACCACACTGATGGTATAGTTGGTACATTTTTTTTGAATGCCGCATATATTAATCCTTTATCTGTCATACCAAACGTGCTACTTGTTAATGTGTTTTTTTAATTTGAGGATAGACAGCTAGTTACTAACATCAGTTCCCCGTAATATCACATAGCAGAAGCGATGATTATCTTTAAACTTGATCATAACGTTCCTAAAATTATTTCTTCGGTTACCTTTAATATCACGTGCATCATTGTCAATCGATCAAAAATATAATACATAAGCCGGATATTAATTGTTACAAAATATATCGCACATCATAAATAACCATTATGTCGGATATTTTATACTGATCACCATTCTAAAACTTCATCACTAGCCACTCTGAATGACATGTGTACACAGTGATGTAGGAGACGAAAACCTTCAGGTTTACACGAACAGGCGATAATGGTGTTGAGCAAAACGGTGAACATTATAATTAGCACCAATATCAATAAATATTTTCCGTCGACTACAATTTTTTCGTCACAGAATTTAATACGCGATATTCACACTTTCCATAATTTTTTCCCTTTCCTCGCGACTTGTATGAGCGGCGAGCGCGGTAATTATGCACCAAAATTATTTATGTGCCCATATATTCCAAATAATTACGTTGTCTTCTTTCTCTCTGGTTTCACAATATTCTTGACGCTTTGTTTATGGTAGTTTCCCTTGCAAGCCAAGTTCATAAACTTCGCTGAATGCCATGTCGTTATCTTTTCTTACTACCTACGGCGATCAACATTCAATAATGATAAAAGAAAAAATCAATAAATCAAAAAAACGTATGAATGATCAATCAATGAGTTTTAGTAAAAGTTTTGTCCATTTGATATTATTACATTACATTCATGTATTAATTAAATACCACTGTTTACGAGTCTTTACCTACTATAATCCCTTCAGAATTTTAATATAAAATTGTCAAACGCGATTAATAACTTCTTGGTATTAATTAACAAAGCAAGCCGTATGAATACATTACATTAGTAGAAAGGCATGGACTTTCCGTAATCAACACATTAATTTTAATTGCCTATCGATTTTGAACATGAATAATATGATATTTCCAGGTGGACGTACTATAGACAGGGTTTTCTACCTGTCTCAAAGGTAACGTACACAAAACCGACCCTCCTTTATGCCGGAGTGCTACTATCCGACTACCCTTAATAATAATTTATCACCATCCCCTATATCTTAATGTTTTTAATACGGATTTTCAAATGCAAAAAAAAAAAAACAAATAAAAAGTATTACTTGGAAAATATATATTTTCTGGCAGATAAGAAGTACACATCTAACGATAATTTGAACCTAATCATATCCCACGCAATGGATACATTTTTCAATGTATAAAAAATATCAAACAACTAATTGCAAAAATGTACGTATATTTCTGTAACTATATTTGACGAGTGCCCCATATGCAAATGATTTAAAGTAATGGTCGAATGGTTTATAATCAGTCATCTTTAAAAATTACTTGCGATATTTCTCCATGTTTGGATTCGTTTTAGTTATGCCCGCAGAAAAATCGGCAATAACAAGGTTTATGATATTTTTATTTATATTGTATGCCGTTTTGTGCACTATTTACGAAATAGAAATACTTTGTTCCCATCTGCCCATTTTTATAAAGCGAGAATAGACACGGCGCTGTGGGATAGGCATACAGGTACGGTTTGATAAGTATTTTATAAGAGATGATGGTATATCGTACCCGCCGCCACCCGCCATGCCCTTTACGTCTTCTTGCGACAGAAGGCTCTTTCGGAAAGTAACCCGAAGAGACTTTACCAAATGGGTATTCGGCTCAACTTTGCTGGCGCGGACAGTGCACGGCCGCTGAATTCTACCTGCCTTCGAAGCTCGCTCCTTACCTGAGTCGCACGAATGTCACTTCAGTGAAGTCCGCTGCGCCGAACGGCGACTTACCACGCCAGCCGTGCTTTTTATATCCGCATGTTGACTAACATTCATATTTCTTATTCTATCAAACGCGTGGTGTTCTCCAAACAAGCATAATAAATGCTATTTCTTATTGTGAGTGATATGTGATATTAAATATTTAAGCCGTCGTGTTAATGTGTGAAATTATGTGGGTATATTTCATATTGTAGAATATCCAAATATCACCGTTTTGAATCAACATGCTGTTTATCGTATTTCGAAGTGCAGTTTCCTAACACACAACCAACCACATGTTTCATCATAGTTAACAATTTCCGAAATTAGTGAATCATAATACTTATGAAACTGGTTTCTCTTTCTCGGATAAACGTAGTTTTGTTTAATGTGAATAATATTATTCTCGTGTGAGTTTCCTCATAATATAAGAGTTAATTTGGCACCGGCAGATGTTCGATTATTGAAAAGTTATTTGTGACTGTTAAAAAGTGTAAAGTGATCATTAATGCCACACTGTACGAATTCTGTTACTTTGTCAGTTGTCGACGTTTGGAGGCTGATGTTTCAAATGGAACTGACGAGGAAAAGGTACATATATGTCGCTGATTTTCTCTATTTACCAATTCTATCAACATAAATATTTTCATTCATTTTGTTTCACGTTATTACTTATAATCAATTAATTACACAGTTATTAAATCTCTTAACGAAAATATTCATTACATTTTTAATCCTCTCGAAAAAACTATACGTGTACCTATGTATAGTCAATATAATGCCTTTTTTGACATTTTTTTTCTATTCACGCTGAACCAGTAACATATATTTTTCTTATATACCATGTTCGTTCCCAACGTGGAGCATATGAATCTACACACTGTGAAGATATCCACTCGGAAAGAGGAGTATATGGATGTCCGCAATGTGAAGACGTCTTGACAGATTATTTTT
>JAGVSQ010009776.1:0-13369 GCA_022683975.1 Rhyacophila evoluta
GCCGAAAGGCGAAACCCGGGTCGCTAACAGTGATCTCATATATGGAAGTTTACCATTTTTAAATAATTTAGAATTTTTATTTGTTGTTATAATATTTACTTCACTTATATATGTTCTGTTTTAAAAATACATTTGTTATTTTACTATGTCATATTTTTAATGCTCTAAGCTAAACCTAAGAAAAATAAAACGTGTACAATGTAAACGTATAAACAATAAGATGATATAGATTTGTGGCCGATCAACAATATTCATCATACATGTACACACATTGAATTGCTTAAAGTGAATGTTTTAAAGTCAGTAAAAACGAATATTTTAAATTGGTTTCAGATATCGGTCAAAATACCCATTTTTTGAAAAAGGTATTTACATTGGCCTATAGATATTTAAATATATCGTTCATTCAATTCAACAAAAGTATTTAATAAAGGATGGGCCATTTGATCAACCCTCCTAGAATGTGTCAAGGAACCAGAGATATAACAGTGTATATTTCAAGCCACGCACATGCTCAAGCTTGCACGACAAAAGCTCAACTATAGTAAATTACATCAATACAGCTATTCAAGGACTAACTGGACTACTGCATGATTTTACTATGGTATACGCGCTAGTATAATGGGTATTAGGAAAGCTTTCACCAGCAAACCCCTTCATTAAAAGTGTATGCATAATATACGTAATGTTATTAATATATTTTCTCTCAACCATATCCACTCTCTATGTGAAGCATATGGCCACTACGTGACGCCACCATCCGCCAGCTGTCACGCATACTCTCAGGTCGTATCAGTATCATTTATTTCTATTGAGTGAATCCTATGGATAGTATTCAAAGATCTGCCAGTTCACCGAAATCCCACCGGTAGAAAAAAGGACAGACATGAACTATACTTTTTGGAGGTATCCGTAGTACATGCCCCATTCAGTTACAGCGCCTCTGTATGACTATTAGTGTGAAAAGGGGTTATATTGTCCGCTTCTTTATCTACGAGTTCCTCACGAAGTCAGTCCACTTCATCTCCAGTATCTGACATAAGCATTTGTTCTCAAGTTCAATACGATTCTTCTGAGCTTTTGTCGGGTGATAAGATTCGCTATCATACAGCAGCTCCGTCAAAATGCATGCAACAAACAACTTACACTTGCTAATATATTACTAGTGTTAAATTACTAGTTAAGAGAAATGTATTCAATAATACATGTGTACAGTTTCAAGGAGAATAAATATTTTATAAATAAAATGATCGTCAATGGATGTTACAAGTTCAAATCTTGTTACTGTATAATATATAATTTAATAATTTGGAACGTGAATACTAAATGGGTTGAGAGCAATTGCTTGATAAATATTGAAGATTGTAAAAATGATTATGTATCTCACTGAATATTTAGAGTGAAATGTCTAGAAAGAAATAAAGACAAAACCGTCAGTTTATTTATTAAAGCTTCTTTTTTGATAGTCACAATTTATACAACTAGACAGCCTATCCTATTTCAAATTTGAAATATAACTTTAGATACTATTTTTTACATTTTAAATCATACGTCCTTTTAGTAGAATGAAAAAGTTTTTATTAGGTTGCACATATTGTAATTATCGAACAAATACATGAAAAAACTTAATATTTCATCCTTATTTCAAACTACGGTTGATATTAAATAAATGTCTTTAATATGATTGTAATTATACTTCCATGTGGTTCATATTAATATAATAAAACCATTTATGTGTAAAAACTGCGATAAAAACAAGGTCATGGTAAAATTATTGCCTAAAGTTAGATAATAAACTTAAAATTTTCAAACGGCATTATAAAAGCGTACTATCATATTAAAATAAAAGTTCCTTGAAAGCGAGGCTTAAAAAATTATCTATATCAAAACGAGGCACTCATAAATCTCCAAGCTTTATGAGAAGATATGCCTAAAGCCAGCGATCGACCTTTTAAGTCTTCTTTGTTTGTAAGAAAAGTTCTTTTCCGTAATGAAAACTATCTCAAAGTGACAAGGACATAAGTTTTTCGTATCCTTCTGTTTGTCTTAAGTATTGGAAAAGAAAAAGTTTTTCAAAGAATAGCGTCGAATGTTTTGTGTGGACTTTTAGCTATTTCAGTTAATTTTTAACGCGATTTCAGTCTGCAAGTTTTTGGTTTGTTTTGTAGGTAACATTTTATGGGCCAACATATTTATAAGTTCAGAAAGAAACGTTTTATTTATTTAAAAGAATATTATTCAACTTGTGAAATTGTGTAACTTAAAAATGAAATTGTTGCTTAAGGGAAAAAAATATCATTTCGTAAGTAACTAAGGAAAAAACAATAAAAAGTTTTATGAAGATAACAAAAATTTGAATAAAAAAAACCACTATCGAATGACGTGGCTAAGTGTATGAGTAGATTCAATGGTTCGAGCTTAAAATATTTTATTTAAATCTTTATGCAGGTAAAAAAAGTGGATATATTATATTCGATATATTGAAAGGTTAAATGTGAATCAGTTTTCAGGAAACTTTTCAAGTTATGGTGGTTTATGTTGTTTTTTTTTTAGCCATTAAATCTAAATTTAGACACTAATTTGGCATTTTCAGCTTAATTCCTTTCAAAAGAACGTGTATTAAGTTGAATACATTCTAATGATTAAGTATAAACTATTATGAAAAATTGGAGGTTACATCCCTTTCCCTTTCTACAGTTGATATACATTGACGTATTCAAAATGTGATTAGTGTAAACATATTTTTAAGACGCATTAAATTACTTTAAACTTCTAAGTACAGCATTTTGTGGTATAGTAACATTCATACTATTGAGATAAAACAAAACTTATGTGATATTCAATATGAATCTACAAAGTGTGAAGGTGCCTGCTTAGAAAATGTGAAAACGTGTTTCAATAGACCAAACAGACAATTTGTTGTCAGAAAATTGATTAATTCAAAAAACATCTAGTCGTATATTTTTAAAATTCAGCGTATGTGAAAATTGAAAATGAAATATATGGTTTCAAAACGCCTATGCCTACCACTCAGCTACTGAGGAAATAGTTTAAAACACTGTTAAATATATTATGTTATGCTTAAAAAATATTTTGTTTATATTGTAATCAAGTCAAATTATACTGATATTAAAATATGAGATATAAATTTTAAAACTTGTTACTTGCTGTCCAGTAGAAAGTGTCCAGTCAAGTGGACAGTGAGTATATTTGCAAATCACTCATAAGTAAGAGTACGATATCATAATTACTTCAAAGTATATTCGTGAGTCATACAAATGCTCAATGAGTATAAGAAATAACATTGCTTAGTTGAAGTACATATCAGCAAAGTAGATGGTAGTGAAAATTGGAAAGGAAATATGCTACCCTTGTTTAGCAGTTGATTGATGAAGGTTGATGATAATGAATAGACCGAACGGCCATAGCTATTAGGCTTTCCGAAAGGGTAGATTTCTTGGTCTTTAGGAAATTTGCAGTGTCATATACCGAACGGAAAGGTCTTCTTTCACAGCCCCTATGTACTACACATAATGTTTATTTTTTGGATGATCTATGGAGATCGTCATTTTCACACATAATCCTAACCAATATCACGGAATGTTCTTCCCATAGCACCATCAGCATTTTCTTGCTGGCGATTTACGTTTATCATTCCAATGTATACACTCTTGTGATGACTCAGGACGATATATAAAATGCTGGTTAGATTACTAAACTTCGTTATGTAGATGAATATAATATAATATTTCAGTTTTAAACACATATAATAATTTATCGTTTGTACTGTGTTTTATTATTGACTGAGTAATTAAACTTTGTCTTAAAATCTAATATTAATTTTAAAATATAAATTCACGTTGAATAATCTATATTAAACTAGGAAATCTGAATGATAAGTATTAATACACATTGATTAAATATATTAAATTATATCATAAATTGTAATGTGTAGCAGAAACCTAAAATAGAAATGGTTGATTTTTACATAGAGAATATTTAAAATATAATTATACAAATGAAAAAATATGGGTTAGTGTATTATAATATAATCTTTACATCCAAATTTGTTAGTAGCAAAAAATGGTCGACTTTTTAAAAGACAAATTTTTACTATAAAATTGCGTCTAGATAAAAACATATTAGAATTCTGAATACGTTTGCAAAAGAAAGAAAGGAAAAATAGTTAAGCTTAAATAATCTATAATTTAAAGAATACAGTTATGATGGTTTATTACTATATTGACTTCCACGTGTTTACTATGAAATTTCGACAAATATATGTTTATATTTTATTTTAGTATTTTTGTAAATAGTTCATAAGCTGACCTACATTGGAGATTTTCTCCAAAACTTAAATATTGGAGAAAAATTAAATGCATTGCAATTGAATATAATGAAAAACTTGCAAACTCACTTAACGAAAAGTTGTTCATATCTGAATCGGTACATTACGTAAGTTGCAACATGTAATACTGGGCGAAAATTTCAATTGGAACCTTTTAAAAGTTTTAATTATGTTTGTCGTGGCAAACGACTGGCTACGGCCGCTCCGTAGAACGTAGAATCGTAGTGGCGTAGCACAAAAGTGAATGTTTGCTTTACTTGTTCTACGACTGCGGATTAAAGTTTCTACTCACAAAAAGAAAAGAAATCATAGTATTGTATAGTAGTTATATAGAAAAGTTGTTTTGATCAAAGTTTTAATAACACTTTTATGAACAGCATTAGTGCATTTGATCCTCTGAGAGGATAAGTGTTAGCGTGCATGATTTGGAGCCGGAAATATCAAAGTCCATTTCTTCAGCTATCAAATTCAGTGGCAACTTACGTATAGGTATTGTAGAACTGCAGCACCCCCTATAACCACTTGATATTATCGATTAAATTTAATATAATGAGTTAGTTCTCTTTAATTCTTTCTCTGTACTTCTACAATATATAATCTTTAAGCTTACTGTCAGTAGCCATCCCTCTATTAAACATTTTTTTTTAATGAGATCTTTTGGAAAACCTGTGCACTTTACAGTTCCATCAGTGTGGTTTTTGATTGTTGTGCGCAAGCGCACGTAGGAAACTGCAGGTAAGGGTGCGAAAGAAAAACTGCTACTACTACTGCCGTGCCAACTGCGCCGTGCTAGTGAAAGATATTTTTTTACTCCACGTATATTGGGCTTGAAAGTGTGGAATTAAATTATTATTTTACTTCCACCTATTCTATTTGAATAAATATTGCGCAAATTTATTTATTACAATTTTTGGAGTGAAAATCTTTACAGCTTTTATATAAAAAATAATTATTCTACAGGAAAAGGTTGATAGCCCATGCCATAGGAAAGTACAAATTACCGTCTAGAGCTAACTTTGGTGTGTTTCAATGCAGTGTACTTACTAGACAATTTCAACGAATAGTACGTTATGGAATATTGTGTTCTGGTTGACCTCTCAAATGAAGTGTTTTGAGCAGGAAATTACTTCAATTGAACAAATATATAATACTTTTGATTGTATCACAAAGATGAATTGAAATTAATATTTTGCAATAAATACTTAATAAGAATAAGGACTTATAGATTTTAACTTGTAAATTTTCAGATAAAACTATGACTACATATCGCACACTAAATATGTAAGGTAGTACGTTTAATAAAAGAGTTTTTTATCAGAAGCAATTATAAATGATTTGTTATTCTTGCTATTCAAAGATTTAAAAAAAATTGCAATACCCAAATGGTAAATTTTATATTACTTATCATCGTCATCTATTTAACAACATTTTGAATAACACTTCAGTGTGTTGTTTATCTTCTTGTTTTATTATTCAATAGAGGCTAATTAAAAAAAATTATGCACAAAAAATTAACAAGGATCTTCAATATAAATTTTTGATTAATTTATTGATAAGACAAGATCGAAATAACATATATGTGATAAACTATTTATTAGAAGCTATTAATTTATACAAAAATATATTTTATATTTAAAAATATATTTTTGTATAAATATTATATGAATTGGGGAATCTTCAGACTTGGAAGTATAGAAGCAAGCCTTATATGTTTAATTGATAATTTGCTACTGCTAATAAGGTTTCTCTCATATCCTAATAGATGTGGACACTACATGCCGCTTCCGAAAATTCCTGTTACCCGCCAGTGTTTATGTGCTCTCCAAGGTCATACCTGCATTCTATAACTCCACAGAATACATTCAATTGATAGTTTCTAACGGCATCCTAGGATGCCGAGAACCAGTTGGCTTAAAAGATAGGCAAATGAAGCTAAGACTCTCTTGAAACATCAAAATATGTAGCCTACTCTGGTCACACACTGTCGGTAATAAGTGGCTGTATGGTCCGTTTATCTCTGATCTCAAATATGGAAGTTTACCAGTTTTAAATAATTTAGAATATAATTTTAAATTTTCTCCTTCCGGGAAGTAAATAAACATTTTGAAAATACAACCTTAAGAATTTCCCAAGAAGTTTTCAGATCATTTATCCATATTGTCAAGTCAAAGTACGAACATCATATTTCTCATAAATGCTTTGACGAATGTGGGAGTAATTGAGTGTAATGAAAAGTTGTAAGTAATGATGGATTATCAAGTCGACAGAGATTTGGTTCGGATATAAAATAAACGATTTTTTCGACAAACTTTTACGTATTTGACTACCGCTCAAAAAAAATTCAGATAAGGTACTCGAAGTTAGACTTAGATTAGATATATTCAGATAAATTCATCAGGGAAAGAAGCCACACGAAAGTTACGTGCAATATTTTATGTTTTAGTACTAAAGCCTTACTCATAGAACGTCATAATTGATTCGGTGTTTCTAGTATTCGTCATATTACTTATTTGTGTATTTATTAGATTTTACTAGATGGAGTTTGAAATAAACAAATTTATTTTATCGCTGGGGACAAATGTATTACTAATAATAAAAAAGCCACTTTTTAGAAGATTAAATTAGTTTTAGATCACATTTCAGCTGTTCTTTCTTTGCCATATCCGTTCCCTATGCAGTGCATATGACCACCACGTGTCGCTTCCAAGATTATTTGTCACCCACCAGCTGCTTCACATCCTTTCAGGTCATACTAGTACTCTGTAGTTCTGTACAGTACATCCTATGGATAATACTTAACGGTTTTCCAAGTCACCGGAATCCCACCGGTATGAAGAAGAGACAAGCAGAAATCAGGCTCTCCGGAGGCATCCGTAGTACATACCCGAGCTAGTTCTAGTACCGCTGCATGAATCTTAGAGTGACATATCTTAAATTTTAGCGGTTGGCTTATTTATTATAATTTCAAAAAATCATGGTATTTCTAAAACAGATCAATACAAACATTCGTTTTTTATGCCTATGTAATATACTTACGTATTTTTTTTACCATCTTTGCACTGAAAGTAGAGTATATGGATCTACACAGCGAGTAAAGGTCCACGAAAGAAATGGAATATATGAATATGAAATATGAAGACTTGCCTTGAAAGATTATTTTTTAGAAAAACTGGATGTCAAATAATTGCTCAAATCAATGGTGAAATTTAAGGATTTTTATTAACTAGAAGGTATGGGAACTGAATCCATATTCCCGAACGCGAGGCGCGCACGCTAATCTCCTAGCTGCCGGGAAGGTGAACTGAAAATATTATGTATGTACTTTTATAATCATATTATTTTTTGATATTTAATAAAACGCATCATAAATTTCGCCTACAAAATAGACTCTACCAATTATTGTAAGTCCGAAATTTGACGTTTATATTAAAATGGTAATGGAAAGTAACAAGTGTTGGATAAAGATAAATTAGATAATATGAGAAAAAGGTTCTTAGTAGAAAATCTGAATTATTATTGCAGACAGAAGATAAATATTTCATATGAAAAAATAGCGAGCAGTGAAAATCAATTATCTCTTCTTCAGGTCACACTATTATTCTCTCTCTCACACCAGATTTAAAAATTATTTCGTGTATTATTTAAAAAAAATACATCATTTTATATTTAAAGTGACAAAGGCTAATATGAAGTTAAAACACGTGTCATATTAAATAAAATTTATGTGAAACTAAGTTATTTAAAAATATTTTGAAAAATAAAAATACAAAACTTTTATTTATATTCATAAGCCTGTGAGTGATCTAATGGAATAGTATGGGGTATGCCCCATAAGTGGGAGAGATTTTACAGTTTTTTTTATGAAAAAACACTATATATATATGTCACTTAACATGATCATGTAAAAATAAAATTTTTCAAAAGTGTTAAGATTATATAATGATTATAGATGTGAAAAAAGAATTAAGTCAATGCCACTTAATTGAGACATGGTCGGGCTTAAAGTTTTATCCCAAATAAGTGGCTGGATCAAACAAACATTTTTTTTTTGAGATTTTGATATGAATGGAAATTTATTTAAGTAAACAGAGCAAGCGAAGTATACACATCCATCATATCCGCGTAGTAAGGTGCCGGATACTGATTGTTAGTCAGTCAATCAGTCACGTGTTCAGACTGACATATGACTCAACATATACATATATACAATGATATTTATGAATATGTGTATTTACGACATAACATCCGTGACATTTAAAGATCGCGAGCAGATTTTCTCAAGGCCGATTCAGACTACGTCAGTGATAAGTCGAGTGGCGAGTGATTTAGTTGACACTAAATGTTGCAGTAACAGAAAAGTGTTCAAATGCAGTCTACTAGTAAGTGAAGTACCGAGGCTTATAGATTACAGCGTAACCCAATAAAAGTACATACGTTAAAAGCTTTATTTGTGATGGCTATTTAATTAATTTGTCTCCCCGGTTAGCGTAGTTGGTAGTACGTGCGTCTAGAAATCCAGGCAATACGGGTTCGATTCCCCATCTGTTGGATGTTAAAAATAAAGGATTGGATGTCTACTGGGTTGAGAAATTGTCTGACAAACGATTCTCGTGAAAAATAATCTGTCAAAACGTCTTCATATTGCAAAAATCCATATACTACACTATCAAAGTAAATATCTTCACACACGCTCCAATTTAGGAGTGAACATGGTATATATAAAAAAAATCATTCATGGTTTTAAATATTCCAATACAAATTTTGAAGACATATTTTCGATTCAATAAAACGAAATTTGTGCAAAAACTGGTAAACACAACTAAATAAATATTTTTACACACGTCTCGCAGCTTTTTTTGTATTTAGAATGAAGTACCTGAAGCCAATACTCGATCGGCAAATTAGAACCATTACCATGTCTATTGAGTCGACTTATTATTTTTAATAAATTACTCGACTAAATTTGTATGTTCATGCACGTTTTACTGCTAAATTACTTTTGAATTTATTTTGTTATACTATTGAATTGAATTTTATTTTGAAAAATACCTACATTTATTTAAAATTTTGTATACTCAATACACTAAGTGAACAACGATTAGTTCTCATTTGGTTTATTTTAATAAGAACTTGTTTCAGATAACCAGCTGTCCCGACTAACCAGAATCCAATTGTATGCACTGTATACAGCAAGCTTTTAATGTATGCTCCTGAAACGGAGTCACTACTTTTCTGCGTATAAGTTATTCATCATTTTATTTACATAAAGGTGTAAATAACTTGTATGCTATATTAACATAATTAGGTTTGAAGGTTTCGTATTTAATGATATAATAACAGTTTTTGAAATATACGTAAAAGCTCATAATGACGTTCGAAATATTTATTCTTGTATAAATAATTCGTAAAATATGACGTTAATAAACAAGTTTTGGACTAATTAACATACAGTATAACTGATGAAAATTAAATAAAGCTTTGACAAGTCAGCTTAATAAATTCAAATATTTGTATTACAAAATAAGTAACGAGCATTGTTTCCAGATAATTACATGTGACGTTTTTGTGTTCTGCAAATAGTATCCGATTTCCAAGAAACGAACGATTTGTCGGTATTAAATAAAATTAAAAAATACAAATTATCTTAATTAATGAGGAATTTAATTGTCAGCCTAGTGATTTTTTAAAATCATATTAGTCTTGAATATGAAATATATATATACCTACGATTTTTTACAAGGATTGGTTCATCAGTAAGTTGTTAGAATTGATGAGGATATTAAGACTGAAACAATATTGCCTTTAAAGTAAACAAACAATAATAATAATTTGTTTACAATACATATTTTTTAGCCATACCTGTTACTGATATAGATCACATAATCTAGGTAATAACATAATACGTAGGAAAGATACGATAGTGTCATAATACAATTGTTATTAACTATTTAAAAAACTACAATAAATAATATGTTTTTATAAATCATTATAATTTCATTCACTAGTAAAATTTAATTTAAAATATTACTCGAAAACCAATCAATGACATCTTGTGATATTTTATCTTAATATGATGTTTTTCTTTATTAAAATGCTTTTAATATCGGCATGATTTTAGACAAATCTTTCATTTTGTAGTGATCCACTTAGGTATTTAAAAAAATTAAGTTTGAAAGAATATTGAAACAATATTCAAAATATTCAAAAAAAAATGTGTTAATATTCAATTTTACCGTAGAGTTTTCGCCAAAAAAAACCTCCGTGAAAAAGCTTATTGTGTTCTTGACAAAGGTATCTATCTCATTACTCCATTTTTTTATTAACTGCAAACATTCGACAGGCTCTCAACCGGTATTGCTTTTCAGTAGTTGGCGAAATCGCGCATAGATATGTATAAAAAGTACATTGGGATAAATTCACTAAACTACGCGAAATATACATGACGTTGGAAATGAAAATTGTTGACGAATTTTTTTTTTTGTTTTAAATCGATGTATCTTGGTCAATAATATCAGTAATTATTTTGTTATTACATATTTTATTTTTTATTTTAACCATGTCCGCTCCCAACTTGGAGCATATGGATATACATAGTGTGAAGATATTCACTCCGAAAGACGAGTATATGGATATCCGCAATATGATGACATCTTGACAGATTATTTTTTACGAGAATTGTTTGTCAGACAATTACTCAACCCAATTAGCATCCAGTCCTGCATTTTTCGGATTTTAAAAATCCAACAGATGGGGATTCAAACCCGCATTCCCCGGATTTCTAGGCGCGTACGCTACTAACTACGCTACCGGGCAGACTAAATTACATAGACACAAGGAAAACATTGAAGCATAAAATAAAAAAAATACTTTGATAATGAAAATCGAAATCTACGAAAAAGTATGCTATGATTTATTACTGGCTTGTTTTATTTATATTGTTAAATAAAGTCGTCACACAATGACAATAATACTTACAAATTTGATCTGGCAACATTTTGAATTTTATCTATCATAATGATAAAATTAGATTATTTTATCCGTGAGGTAAAGTGCTAAATTGGGTAGACACGGCGAAGAAAACAAACAGGTGACGTTGTTTAAATTTTAAATGACTTGGCGTCACCGTGGGTACAGGTGTGGAGTTTATTTAATAAAATGAAAATTTTTCAAAGCTGAAAAACTATATTTTTTTACAAAAATTCACATGGATACTGTTGACTTAAAAAACAAATCATCGTTACAAGTTCAAAATGGAAAATTTTATATATAATATAACCCACGGTACGAAGGTTTTTGAAATATTTTTTATTAATAATGAAAACCCGATTTCATACATCAAGTAGATGAAATGGATACTATAAAAAAAATTAAATCATTTAAATGCTAAAAACTGATAAATATCTGTTTCTAAATACAGCAAAAAATGAAATAATATATGGATCTTAATGGTTTGAAATTGATTACTGTGAAAGATGAAACTCTGTGAAGATAAGCTTTTAAAGAGTTTTTCATGAGAATATCAAGTTGATTGATAAACCTACTAAGCATCCAGTCTTTCGTTTTTGAAATTAAAAAAAATAGACAGCTATGGGAATCGAGCCCGTAACTTCCAGTTTCAAAGTGTACGCACGTGCTAGCCTAACGCCCACTAGAATGGGACGTTTTTTGCATTGTTTCTAAATTTCTGAAAATTACGCATGAATTTATAAATTGATCTTAATTATATTTTATTTTATAAATCATGTTAGCTCCCAAGGTGGAGCATATGGATCTACCCACTGTGAAGATACCCACTCCGAAAGTGTAGTATATAAATATCCGCAATGTGAAAATGTCTGAATAAATTATTTTTCACGTGAATTGTTTGTCAGTCAATTGTTAAATCCAATGAGCATCAATTTTTCGTGGGGTTTTTCAAAATCTAAAATTGCAGGTTTTAAAATCTGATGGATGTGGAAATCGAACTCACATTTCCCGGATTATACGGTGACCATACTAACCTCTACGTTACTGAAGAGGAGACAAATATAAACAGTATGGAGATATAACAATTTATATTATGAATATAACTAGTTTCAGAAATACAGGTCTATTTCGTTACAGTAAACCATGATTTTAAATCGTAAACGTGAGATAAAAATAATCCATCTTATCGAGATATTCATTCTTCATTACATAAGCAATACAAGGTTATGAATAAGCTCAAAAAAAAAGCTTAACATCTTATTTTAAAAAGATTCCTCAATCAGAATTATTCTTTGAAACTCACCCGAAAAGGGCGAGGATTTTTTTCACATTTATAAGTGCTTGTATGGAAATTTTCTCTTTCATTTCTGGAAAAATAATACAGTCACATTTTTTAGCCAAAAGACTGCGTACAAAAAAAAACGTAACGTAAAAATCACAAATCTCGAAATTTTCCTTTGAGAATAATAAGAATCGTGAGTTTTCTTTCGTTTTCAGAGAGGGAATACTTTGCTCTGTGAGAGGATATAATTCTGTGTATCGTTTTCATATACTGAATGTTTAAATATATGGAAAATACGTTTTGAAATAAAATATCTCGATTACGGTACAAACGTTACACACGTATTATTGAAATATGATTATAATATAAAATACCAGACGTATTCATGATAACAATTAAATTTGAAATAAGATCTTTAAAAAATATCTATTGTACAATACTTAATATCCTTAATAATATATGAGCGATTTATGAATAAATTTATGATTAAATAATAGAATATGTATACAAATTCAATGTTTGTAATATAATATTGTTTTATATTCTGTTACGTTCCTTAAATTGTTTTATTGAACTTCGAATCTTTAAGTTATACATCGTTGCCAATATTGCAAGAATACGTAACTTGATTTTTTGCTTCAAGTCACTTTGTAAAACATAGTTTTAGTTTTTGCAATCTCTACTTTCATTGGCAATTTTTTTTCAACACATATGTTTATGGTCTTATTGATAACTCTGCTGCTCTTGCTAATGTTGGTCTGTATGTCCCTGAT
>JAGVSQ010009777.1:0-13368 GCA_022683975.1 Rhyacophila evoluta
ATCTATCTTAACTTCGTTATACGCATCTGTTTCCGCGAAACTTAAACCTTGTAAAAACCATTAAATGTGCCAAAAATAATATACCATAATATAAAATATAGTGAGAGTGCTTCATTGGACCCAGTCAACCTCCATTCCACACATCCCACATATTCAATACGTTAATAATATGACGAATAACAAAAAGCTGTATAATATAAACTAAGTAGTATATTTCCAAAAAGAACTTATTCCACTACACCAATTTTAATGATGAAAATTTTGAACAAGTTTTTTGTATAAATCTACCTATCACGTTTTTCAATGTTTATACACAATATATCGTCGTGTTACTGGCAAAAGACGTTAAAATGAAAAAGTGAGTTTTGAAATAATCGTGTTTCAATATTTGAGGTTATTTCGTTAAGAAAATTTCTTAATGTATGATGATTATGCTTTAAAAATTGTCGTAAAATCTATTTAACAGAGACCCTCAAACATTGAAACCCGATTATTTCAAAACTCACTTTTCACTTCAACGTCTTTTGCCAGTAATACGACGATATGTTCTTTTTACAAATATACCCTTTAATTAAGCACAGGAAAACATATGAGAAACAAAGCAAATATAAAATAGTAAAAAATAAAAATCATGAGAATATTGGAGAAAGTAAAGAAAGATGTCCTGGCAAGTAAGTTAAAAGTTTAAGACAGATCCTATTTTAGTAATTTATAAAGCATTATTATTATAATCTTACTCTTATACGAGTGGAAGGTATTGATAACCGTGGCAATTTCGTTTTAAAAAAATCATGCACTCTAAGCAGGTATCACTACTGGCAGGTTGGTTTTACGTTTTGGAATAAAAAACAGCTGATTTTATCGATTTTTGAAGTAGTAATCAAGGACACTATATTAGCCATCTTGGATTGAATAAAGTTGCGAGAAAATACATATTTCTCATTTGTTTTGTACTACAGTAAGACATTTTGTGATGTGTATGTGTTACTTATATCATGGTAAATACAGACAACAGATTTATTAAAGCACTCTTCCCTTATACTAAAGTCCGTGCAACGACGCGAAAACTGAATATAGCCTGGAACATATGCCGCAGGTGCCTTGTAAGAGTCTTAATCTTGCTTGCCTTAATTTCAACTGACGGGATTGGTCGGATATCTATCGATTATTGAATGCAAGAGCGTTATAATATATTGTAAATTATATACATATACATTTGTATTTACACGAATATAGTCCACGTTTGATGTACTTATTTTTATAAATAAACATAATTAACTCAATATAACAAACACTTCATAATTTATTTATTTATTAATTATGACGTTATTCAATTAGTAAGATTTATATTATACAAAAGATAACTATCTATATTATACTGGGTTATCTATGGCGAGAAAGTATTGAAACAATACCATTTTATCAATAAAAATATTTCAAGTTTTTGAAGAATTTAGTTTCTATTTCTGAGTAATTTATAAAAATTAAATGAAGAAATCACTACATAATTTTTGATTTAGATTTAATTCAATGACTTGGAACTCTAATAAGTGGTTTAAAATTTATTTCGTTCGATAGAAATACTATGCGATGAAATTAGATACCATCTAATCGTCATCTCCACTCCACATTATAATTTCACCTATAAATTGAATTTGCACAGATAATAGCTTAATTCTTCATAAATACGAATCCACTAATGCAAAGTTGACTGTTTCTGAAACGTGATTTTCTATGATAGTTTTACCAGTGGTGTGCAAAGTAAAAATATTGTATAATACATTATTGTAATGTGGCTCTTTTGTCAGGCACTGAATCGAATCTGTATGAACTATTATTATGAGAAATATATTTCTAAAGTGAACCTTAAGAATAATCATATAGCATGTAAACCAGTAAAAACTAAAATTCAAAAACATTAATAATCAAAAATTGGAACGAAATATATTTATAGTATTTTCTTTAAAATTTTGGTGTATTAGAATAAGTTCACTTTGAAAATATACCCTTCATTATGGATTGTCGAAATAGTTTACGTATCATTAGGCGTAGTGCTTAATATTGATTGCCTCAAAATTATGCCTGACTTATACTAGTCATCAAGAGATTTTCAAAAAAATATGTACTATGGTAGAAATAATAATTTTCATAAAATTTCTATTTATGTCTAATAAATGAATGTATGATAGTGCTACAATTTTATTTACTAGCACATTTAAATTTATCTGTTTATCTTTTGTACATATTTTCATGCAAGATTTTTTTTTTTGTTAAAAACAGATTATTTTTAGTAAATCTTATGCCCAGTTCAGACAACGCTGTATTTAAACTATTAAATATCTGAATTATCATACGTACAGTCATTTGCAATAGCAAATTATATATTTAAAATTGACTGGTAAATTATTTGAACATTTTTGGAAAAGTTGAAGAAAAGACAATGTAACATATCATTTTCACAAAGTAGCGGGAATCAAAGATGATCGGAGAAAATCAAAGCGTGGATATCTCGATAAATATAATAATAATAAAACTCATATTTTTGTATTTTTTTTGGACGAACATTTTAGTTTAGGGTTAATGGTTTAGGAATAAATAAAAGAAATTTTTAGTGCCTTAATCGATACAGCAGTGTTTCACAAACTTTTTGAGTCGTAGCCCAATTCATAATTTAGGGCCCTAGAAAATTATGAATAAAATATCACGCACAAACAAAAATCGCAAAAGGCGCATAAATTCACAACTTCTGTAATTCTAAGTTTGTTACAATTTGTCACATTTATGCAGAGTATAGAATAATTAACGTTGCATTAAATATGCTAAGCTACCCAATTTATCTATAACTGACAAAGTGAAGCTGCGACGTTGGACCTGGCTCGGGCACATATTGCGGATCCCACAAGAAAGTCTGAACCAGACGTGTTTATTTTTTAAGCCAACCGGTCGTTGGCGTCCCGGAAAGCCGCTAAATACTATCTATAGAACGTATTCGGCGGAGTTACGGAATGCAGGTATGACTTGGGAGGACGCAAGAGTACTGGCGCGCAACAGGTATTCTTGGAGGCGGCACGTGGTGTCCATATGCTCCACTTAGTGAGCGAACATGGAAAAAAGACCCAATTTTATTCTAAGACCCACCAGAAACGCTGCTGTACACACTTCATAATTTACGCAGTCCATGGTCTGGATGTATTATAGTTTACATTTGTTGTGTCACAATATACGCTGTCACCCTGAGCGTAAAAGTATTGCGGGTAATGGAGGGATGAATTCAGTAAATAATAAAAAAAAATGATTTTGAAAAAAAAATCTTCTTTTTTACCCCACTGGTAAAAAATGTTAGATGCCACTGAACATTGTGCATTACCGTAACTTTTATGGGGCAATCTCTTCCACCTCATTTGTTGCCGCGGAATGCCAATTGCAAAATGGTTTGAGCTATATTATGTCGGCATGTCTGGTCGACTAATTCCCTGACTTAAAAACATAAGGCGTGGACGGTAACTTTTCAACTTTTATCTTGATAATATTATTTAATGGCGACGCTCACAGACGAAATTTTTACTTCAATAAAAATATCAACCCATAAAAAAATCTTACGCAGTATATTCTTAATTTATTTTTCATAATATTATTTAAATAATCAAATTTTTAACATAAAATCTGCCTTCACATTAGAAAAACTCATGAATTTAATTTGTATACTTTGTTTTACAGGGTTATGAATAATACAAATTTATTTATTTTTCTTACTAGCTAAAAATATTGCGAAATTTTGTTTAAAGCATTTAAAATACAGCAATCATAAAAAAGTATCGAAATATTATTTTAAAAAATATATATACATAAGTGAAGTAAATATTGTATGGTAATAGCATAATATAAGGATTAATTTAAAAAATAATATAGGAAAGAAAAGAAAGAGAGTCTACCAAGAAAGTTAAATAGTTTCTTTTCCAAAATGTACACAATAGCATGCATCTAAACTCATTCCGACATAGGTGGAAAATATCAATAACTTACGCAATTTCGTTAAATATAATCATTGCTCTCCAGATTGGCATTAATAATGGCAGGATGAGAGTCCTGCATCTAGGAATGCAAAACAGCTGATGTTCGATGTATCGTTATGATTAAAAATAATATTGTCATATGTTATCATGTAACTTTACCAATTAAAAATAAATTGATATATCACAATTATACGTGGGTAATCAATCGACGTCATTAAAAATATGCAGATCCAGGACTAGACAGGGTAATCCACATTATCGTAACACTAATACGGCATACTTTATTTATAAATCTTTTATTTTAAAAAGTTGATCAACGACTTTAAGTTATTAAATTATTATTAATTCCACAATAAATTGTAGATAGACTATCCCTAATATTTCTGAAATAATAATGACATCCATATTTTTGCGAGTATTCATTTATGTATCATGTGAAGTTCACTGTTTTGGAAGTGTACTATTTTTTTTTCTCTTAAAAACTTTGATATTTAGTCTTGTTTAAATAATAATATAATATGAATTTCATCGAAGTTTTTTGTCTATCCAATGTAAAATGTGTATATATTATAGACAAAAGTGGTGCTGTTGACGTTAAATAATTGTAAATGAAAATTTTTACACCAGAAACGTTTCGAAATAAAATAGATCCAATAGTGTTATTTCATATATAAATAATGAATTCAAAAACGATTCCTTTTCAGTAATGGCAGTGCAAAATGTTTTTAAAAGTGCTTTTAAAAGTTCAATAAAAGCTTTCTTTGAAAATGAGCTCTATTTGTTTACCAAATCGGTAAAGTTTTTCCTAAGAAAGTATTTGAATTTGATAATAGAAGTCAGACTTATTTAACATAGTTTTGTTCAATAGAAAATGTTTTATCTTAAACTAAGTACTTTTAAGTCAATAATTACCAAGAGATTGTTTGTAGAGTAGGCGCATTTAAAAAGAGCTTAGTGTTATGTCGACTTAAATATTACTTCAACAATTGTTTTTTGCTTGTTTATAATGGTTATTCAGGGTTGAGTCGACTTAAGTTGTCAAAATGTTACAAATTTACTTAAAACGTAATTTATTCAAATAGTTGTAACGAATTCTCCCTAACGACTCAACTAAAACATCAAAATATTTTTAACAGTTAGAATACAAATACATATATATATAATCAAACAATACGAGGGAGTATAAACACTCCCATCACCTTGCTACCCTCTGCGAGTGCTGAGCACTCTCTCTCTCTTTCCCGTAAGATCATTTGAACAAAGGAAAATAACGCGATTCGATATTGAAATAATATTTATTATAAATGTGATTGATATTGAAGTAATGCATTTAAAATTAATAAATTAAAAGGAAAAAATATGTATATTATATTAATATCAAGTATATTTGAAATACAAAAAGGCTGTAAGCTTTTTATTTGGAGATACTTATTCGCGTTTCGGTGGCCGAATTGATAAACGCGCATGCTTTGGAGCAGAATGTTCTGGTTTGATTAAACAAAAAAAACAATCATTTAGTCTTCAATAAGAGGAGCCATGAAGTTGATAGTCAATCTTTGTGAAAATGACCTGCCAAGATGAATTACATTATGGAGATCTATGTGTTCTTCTTTCAGTAAAAATGCTAAAATTCGTCTGGCAATTGTGACAGTTAAAAAATACAATTGCAGCATTAGGCCAGTTACTAGGGAGTTGAAACGAATATTCATTCATAGTAAAGGTTTTATGTTTTTAATCAGTATGATTATCCTAAGTTTCCCCCCTCCGCGGAGGTGAGCTTAATTATCTAGGTAGATAAAGGTAGCCTAAAATGGGGCGTTTTTTAGTTTTTACAAAATAATTCAAAAACGACGCATCAAATCAAAAATTTTGTTCAGTATTAAGTTATCGAACGTAAAATTATGCATAAAATGAGTACCTTTTAATGACTATATCCTGCAAATGTACGCAAGGATATAAAGCCGCTTGTAGTTGTAGAAAAGCAGAAATTAGCTGCTCAATGATTTGTGAGAGATGCAAAGGCCATTTGTGCACTATCGCTCCTTACAAAACTGATGTAGTAACTACTACAAGAGACGATGATGACATTGATGAAGAGATATTTCAGTTGAATAAAGAAGAAGACGACTCAAATGAATTTAAAGAAATGGAAAGAGAAACAAACGCCAGTTGCCTACATGTATATTTTATGATTTCAATATTGATGGCTAATTTTTCATAAAATGATTCACAACATGGATCCGTCCTCTATGTTTTTGTCTTCTTGATGACGGTAAACCACTTGCCTAATAAAATCCCAAATGAGAAATAACTCGGCTTATAAATTTACACAGGTAATGTTATTTACTTAATTTACTAGCAGTCTATAAAACGAATTTTATTATCAAAAAATGCGATTTCAAAGAAGGTCCTGAACAAAATTGTCTCAAATTTTATTAAAAACGGTACAATGCTAAATTTTGAATAAAACAAAAGCAATTCTGTGTATTTTCGAGTTTCCGGTATTTGCCCCAAGAATCTTATTTACTCCATAATGAGTGCCATTTTCATCTCATGTATTTACTTTTTTTATTCTTTCATCAAAACGGCTCAAAGAATAGTAAAGCGTTGATTATGCTTATTATTTGATACTAATGATTTCATTTTTATTTCATGAATTTCTTCAAGAAAAATGTTTTTAATTCGCTTTTCATAAACAACTCGAAATATTTATTTTTATTTTTCAGTCTGTGCCTAGACTGAACATCCATTATCGTGAAAAAAATATAAAAAAAATATTTTAGTTGAAATGATATTTATGAGTTTTATGTACGTCTAGTATTTATTATATATTTTATTTAAAAGACTTCGATTAATAATTAATAAAAGATCATTTTACGTTTATACATATTTGTTTCTTTTTTATATAAATGATATCTCTTTCCGGTAGCCAACAAATTAACGTACTTCTTTCGGTGCTGAGAATTGCGGTTTCAATTTGCGGATAGTTTAACATTCAAAGATGCTGTACTGGATAACCAATCGATTGATAAATTGCCCAGCATCTAATTAATGGGTCTTCTTCTTGTTGTGAAGATCCATTTATTCCAATTTCGGATCGGATATGGTAAAAGAAACATGATAATAATATATTATGGATATTCACAATGTCTCTCCAGTAGCGTAGTTGGTAGCACGCGCGCCTAGTAATCCAGTAAATGCGGATTTAAGCCCCCATCTGTCAGATTAAAAAAAAATGGAAAATGCAGGACTGGATGCCCATTGGGTTGACTAATTGTTTGGGAAACAATTCTCGTGAAAAATAATCTGTCAAGACGTCTTCACGCTGCGAAAATTCATATGTTCCTCTTTCGGAGTGGATATCTTCACACTGTGAAGATCCATATGCTCCACGTTGGAAACGAACATGGTATAAAAATTCACAATATGCTTTGAAAGATTGTTGATAAGGAGTATTATTTTCATTGAGCTTTCGTGCATTGCATTTAAACGTTATAAATTATTATAAAGCTGTGAGTCTGAATTTTCAACTACTAAATACGAGTGCTCCACAAATTTATACTAAGTTATTCAGCTTTGATAAGAAATTAATATATGCATGTCTGATTTGGTAATAAATATTATCCAAATTGGCAAGCAGTTAGAGAAATAAACTAAATTAAAGAATATTTTAACAACAGCTTTCATGAAGATATACAAAGATATATATTGTATATATTTTATAAATTGACTTTTTTGTATTTTCGTTACACTGAACAAAAGATATGTTATTTGCAAGATAATATCAATTCATATCTTAATCATCAGGTAGAACAAAAAAAGTTTAATCAATGCATCTTTCTTTCGAACAATATTATTTTCTTTAATTGGTTAATATTTGCGAGCTTTTTTCAGTCATACGTGCAAAAAAAATACTTATATGCATTATTAATAATTAAACGATTGTTAAATTAACCTAATATGTTATTACAGTTATATAATGTTCTTACGAAAGCTTGCAATATTCAAATATTATTCACAGAGTTCGCGGCGAAATGAACCGTGCTCGTTTTTCAAAATATAATGCACACGTTTTCCATAAATAGAGCATGTTTCAGTTACATTTAAATTAAAAATTTCGATCAAAGTTATTACTGCAGTATATTTAATGTAGATTTTTGCACAGGGGATTAGTTTGATCACATTAAAATGAGGGCTAAATATTACTCATTGGCTAGAAAAAAAGCCAAAAAATGATTGTAATTTGATAAATAGTTTACAGTTTCACATCCAGGATCTATAGATCAAACACACGGTTAATTTAATTGCAACTTTTTTTCTAATTATATTTATAAAAGTATTCTCTGAATCTTTTATAATGGTAACAAATTATAATTATGTAATACTTTCTCCGTGACCACTCAGCACCGTGTAATATGAAATGACGACTTCCAAAATACCCATCACAAGGACATATTTCCTTTTAATATGACGTGTAAATAATGTTACCATAAATATTCACCAAGCTTATCGGTTGGATGTTGACAAATTGTCATGAAACATAGTACAAGTTAAGTTTTTACGTTGTAACGATCGATAAATAAAGCGCGGAATGAGTAAACATTTTAGTATATATTATTTAAGTAACCATATGTTCCTCAGTGAGGCTCTAATCTGTAGTACATTATACGGATTCTTAACTCCCTAATACAAGAGTACATTTTTAGTTATGTGAAGCGGTTATTATTATAGGAGTTTAAAATAATTTTGATGACACTCTGTATATATTCAAAGTGTTGGAAACAATTTAGAGCTGATTCCACGAAATTACTGTGGAACCCAGTTATGGAAAAGTTCCACAAACTTCCATAACGATTGCAGCGGTAACAAGTGGAGAGCTAACAGTGAAGCGGAGACGTGGACTGTTTGAACTCCTCTGCGCTTGCATTCTATAAACGATTGCTGACGCTTACGAGAAAGTGTGATTTATTTACGACTGATTCCTGGCTATTCTACTGAGCTTTTTTATGTAAGCTTACACAACCTTTTTCTTGTAACAGAATAGAAAAATTACCCATTCTTTATCATTATTGTTTACATGTTGTATTAACGTTGTGTGATATAATTTGACCGATATAAACGTTTGAAGTAGGTATAGATTTACGAAAAAAATAATAATTAAAGACAAAAAAATTGAAATAATATCTATCTTTATAGATCTGAGGGACACTTTTTTTATGCAGCTTTACAATCACCCTTTCTTTAATACGAGTGTAAAATATGCTTTCCCACTCCACACATGAAGAATACATGCATTTTTTTTTTGATTCTTATATAACGGAAGATTCTGAACATACTCTCTAGGGCTAGGCAACTGGAGAGATATTTTTTTTTATACCATGCTTACACCCAACGTGGAGCAAATAGATCTACACAGTGTGAAGATATCCACTCCGAAAGAGGAGTATATGGATTTCCACAATATGGAGACATCTTGATAGATTATCTTTCACGAGAATTATTTGTCAGATAAATACTCAACCCAGTCCTGCATTTTTCAGATTTTTAAAATCCGACAGATGGCGAATCGGAAACACATTTCCCGGATTCCTAGGCGCGCATGCTACCGGGGAGAGTTTTTTTTATTGATGATTGTATATCCAAATTTTTCATAGATCAAAAAATTAAGAACCGTAAACTTGCGTGAGTATATATGTAGATCGTTTATATTTACACTTATTTCAAAAAAGAAGGTCCACGGTAGGATTGCAAAAAACATAACATACTTAGGAAAGTTTACGTTTAATATTAAATAATGTACTAGATTTCAATCACCACCTGTAATCACTCTAACTTTATGGTAGTATTAAATTAATATTATTTTATTATTGTGATGAATGCTTCATTTGGATCTTTTGATCGATTATTTTTCATTATTTTGTCATTAAAAACCTAATCGCATACTGGTGAATGAATTGGATAATAAAGTGACGTTTTAGACACAAAAAACATGCTTAATAAAACATCAGTTAGTGTTAACATCTTTTGCCGAGATTTACAAACTAATTCATCGAGAAACCGGAAGTGCCACAGGATATCCGGCTTGAGCTGAAAACAATTTGAGATTGCATCGAAAGCCTACTACAGCTTCCGCAACCCGCTGTTATTTTTATGCCAGGGTTCTAAGTCAGGCCGTTTCCATAAAGCTTTTTTACCAAAACAATGTAGTGACGTGAGTTTATTTGAACAAAAGCTCATCGGGAACTAAAGTATTTGATATATAGCTGTATTTGAAAATAGTTCCATACTTATATTTGCGTGATAAAAATATCGTTCAATATGTTGAGTTTAACATAAAGATAATAAAATATATCGATATATTATGTCCATATATTTAATAAAAATGTGAATATAATATTTTTCATCAATAAGCTCTGACATGTTAATGTTCATTTCTTACAATAAGTGATACGATTATTTTAATTGTCTTTGAAACAGTTTTAAAAAATACAATTGCTAGCTATTCGTCCAGATTTTTTGTATACAATGACCACTCCAAATATAAAGCGTATGGATTCTTAAAATTGAATGTAAATGTTGAAGATAATTGTGAGATAATAACTCAATCGATTGGAAATTTACAGTTCTGTAAGATTCCGTCTCCAAAACTGCCACGCTCATCGACTCGATCATCGAGTTGATAACTTCTTTATTTTCTTAGTGAATAGTAAACTTAGCGAATGTATTAGAATTAAAATTATAAGACATACTCTTTTATATTCATTATGTTATTTTAATTTGATGTAGTAAGTTCGCGCTCAATTCTCGCAACTTAACAAAAATATCAAATAGATATGCCATAAGAGGATGCCTAATTTATTGAGATATTGACATTCAATCAAGTTTCATAGAAGATCCTGTTAAGATCCATATCCATATGCTGAAGTATATTGATTTCATATTGAATTTTTGGAGTGAATGTTTTGTCCAATCCATGAACATCGATATGTTTCACATAAGGAGCAGACATGGTAAGTTGTTGTGATAGGGTTTCAATTAATATGTGTTAAACGTCAAATTATTTAGTATGGAACGATATTTAAGTTGCATTTTCATGTATGAATCTTTGAAAATGGTAATTGTAGAGTTGAAAGAAGTCATATTTAATTTTATAAAAAAATGTCTGTAGCATTTTAAAGTTAATTAGAACAAACTTTGAAATGTCGCTTAAAATGAATACTTATAAACTAAGGCTTTCTGGAAATCGGGAGATCTTTGTACTCATTATGCATGAAATGTGAGGAATTGAATTATATTCCGGTTGACCCACTTAAAATCGAGCCCTGTTGGCAACTAATAAAATTCCGACACAAAGTGTTATTAAACCGCCATTTAAATAAACATAGCTCAATTACGGAAGTTGGAGATCGCTCGAAAATCCTCGCAAACTTGAAATAATTAAGTTTTTAGTGACAAAGGCAAAGTTCGTTTATTTGTATTGATACTTGGCGAACAATGAAAACTTTAGGAGCAGTGTTCGTATTGATCTAGTGCGAGAGATCGGAAATTGTATGGCATCCACCGCATACACATATTCCAATCGTTAATTAGAAATATTACATTGCCACCAGGAGTGGACTTGGAATTTCCTGCACCGAAAGTGGAGCAAGATCCATATTTACATGGTATGAAAATATTCGCTCCGAAATTGAAGTACAGTGTACTCTCAATTGTCCGGGTGCGGCTTAACCGGGTTGAGGATTATCCGTGATAAATATTGGAATTATAATTAAAGTGAAAAAATCCTATGTAGTGAGTGGACGGGCGTTTGCAATAATCACAACACATGAGAAAGTAGCGTGATACCTAAAAAAAGGAGAAACCATGAATTCTGGAAGTCGGTGGTATGATAGCTTAAACGAAAATGAGAAAACCTAAGACTTATTTGGCCCCCTTCACATTTCACTTTGTACTATGTCCGAAAGTAGAAATTACGAACTACTACTAATTCTAGCTTCGTTAATATTGGATCGACCGCGGAATTCCGAATTTTATACTCGCATAATCGAATAATCGATAGTATGGTATATAATTCGGATGATCCGGTCCTCTCCTCCCTCACATTGGAACGGATAATCGAAAGTACACTGTATATAGACATCCATGATGTGAAGATATCTATTGGCAGTTTATTTTCGATGATATTTTTTTCGCCGGAAAATTACTCAACCCAATAGGAATCCTGTCTTGCATTCTTTAAAATTCGCCGGATGTGGGAATCGAACCCGCATTTCCCGAATGCCGAAAATCGCGCGCGCTATCCTTGAGTTTGCTTAGAAATTACTAACTTGTAATTTTTACCAACATAAGTGAGATTTTGATTTTTATTTGAAGTATTTATTAATACTTTTATGCTGACATCGTTAGTTAAATTAAACATCTGAAACCTGTATTCATTTCCAAGGTTATTTTTATACTAACTGTGTGATTTTATTTGTTTATATTTTAAATAATTTCCGTTTGAATTGTGGTGAATTATGTATGTAAAAAATATGACTTAGTGACTGAATTTGACAGATTTTTTTTCACGAGATTGAATTATCATCCAATCACTCAATCCATTAGCTGTCCATGTTCAGGATTTAAATGAAAAATGATATTTTTGTGATTTTTCAACAAAAAAATATAATTGTATATCAATACGCATGTTATGGTATTAGTGATAAAGCTATATGGTGATCCAATTATAATATATAACATACAAAAAAACTTAAAGTATCCAATTTATGCTAAGTAAACTATCGTGTATGCAGTGATTATTGTTTATTCTTTCTATATTCCGATACGAAATCTTAAAATAAACTCGTCTGATAAATTTAAAATTCAGTTTCTGTGAAGTAATAAATAGTTGTAGACAACTATATATTTGAAACGTGACACTTAAACAACTTATGGGAAAATAAGTAAGTTTCCAGACTTGTATACTAAGGGCTAGAGTTGCGATAAGGATTCTCTGAATGTTTGATATCTACTTAACGTGTGGGGATTTCAAAAAATAAATATAGATAGCTGAGATCGGTTATAAAAAACGAAGTTACCGATTTAATTAATAACGACTCAATACTTGTACTTTGAGGATACATCTTACACCCATGCTGCTGTAACTTGTCAGTGTAAATTATGTAATTTAGTTTATTATCGTATGAAAAAAATGATCAACAGTTTATCGATGCTATTCATAAAATTAGGAATTTATTTAAATAAGAAACTTTTACTTTAAGCAAAGGCAATAATAATCTTATTGATAACTCTGCCGCTCTAGCTAATATTGGTATGTACGTCCCTGATAACTACCTAAGCAATCGGGAACATCAGC
>JAGVSQ010009778.1:0-13368 GCA_022683975.1 Rhyacophila evoluta
CGCTAACAGTGATCTCACATATGGAAGTTTACCAGTTTTAGATAATTTAGAATTTTAACTGTATTTGTCCAAAACTCATGCAAAGTTAAAAGACCTGATATATAAGAATAAGTTTTTAAAGATGTTCCACTGTTGTTTCGGGGCGACGAAATGTTTAATCAAAGAATGGATTTGATTTACATGACTATTTCCTGCAATTGCCATGTAGTATACGAGACTCATTTCAAAAGGGATATATTATGTATCCATTTACAACCTAAAGAAAATTTTTGATGACCAAATAAAAACATTTGAAAGGCACTGATCAGGCATATAACACATCTATTCACCAAAGGGTGAAACTGACTGGCTCCTACCCCTGCGAATGTTTACTGACCTCTGTTTAATAGCGATCGAAAATGCGCAATGCGTATTGAAACATCCATTGCATTTTTTGTATACGTCTCACTCCAATAATGATCGTGAACTTTTTGTATGAGCTTTTGACCCGGTTGCAGATGACTATGGTTTTACTGTCCACAAGAGCGGTGATAAAAAATGAGTTACGAAATCGTTTAAAGCACAGCGGTAATAATTTTTGCGTTACGCGAATGAAAACAAAATAAAGCTTTACTGTAAATGACAGTCGTTATAAAAGCTTTTGAAATGGTATGAACGATAAGTGGGTCAATTAAATAATAAGTAACCCATCGAAAATAGTAAAAATTAATAGAATACTATCTGCAATTATGCATTTCTCTTTCTCCATGTACATATGGAGACCACATGGCGTCTCTAGGACTTTCCCTCATCAGCCAGTTGATTTAAATAATCCCAGATCATTGTAGCATATACTAATTCTTCTACATATCCTAGTATTTTCGAAGACTATTTTTTACTGATTCAAGTACGTCGCCATCATTCTGCTCAGGTTTCGGATTTGTATATAGCCTACAGTTTTAAAATCAATGGCGGCTTGCATGTAGACACTATGAGATTGCAACACCCACTATTTCTACTTGATATTTTTGATAATATTTAACATAATAAGTCCTTTTTTTAAATTCTTTCTTTATGCTGGTACAACATATAATCGTCAAGCTTAACGTCAATAGCCACCCCCTAGTTTATGAAAAAGATACAAAAATGTTTGTGTGGAACTGTGGACTTCACAGTTCTAGCGGCGTGTTGTTTGATTATTGTACGCATGCGCACATAGAAAGCTGCACAAGAGGCTACGAGGGAGAGACAGCACTGTCGCTCTCGTAATGCCAACTACGATGTGCCGGTGGAAGGTAGTTTTTTTTACTCCACGTGTGTTGTGCTTATAAACTGTGTACCATATTCTTGAATGTGATAGAGTGTAGAATTAGATTATTATCTTGATTCTTTTAGGATTTGATCAAGTTTCTGAATTTTTTTTACATATTTTTACACAATTTTAAAAAGAAGACTAAAATATTTCTGGAGCAGCACCCCACTTATTTTAGCTAAGAGCCGCCACCGTTCAAAATTATTATATAAAATCATTTAAAAGACATAGTTGCATGTTAAGCATAAAATAAAACAATCTTCAATCAAAAAAAATGTATCTGCTTTGGCAATGGATGTCCGCAATGCAAAATAAATGATTCAGCTGCTGGCTTTCAACCAATGGCAAAAAGTACGCTTGCTTACCTCTTAACCATCATAGGTTTTATTTTAACGGAAATAATAAAATGATGCGATTAAAAAGATTAGAAAGATACTGAAAGAAATCTATTTTTAATAGAATTATTGAAGTGAAAGAATGAAATTTCAATCATATTCGTCGTTTTAATTACCAGTCACTACACTATAATACATTAATTTTATTTTATTAAAATAAAAATAAAATATTCAGTCTTTTCACGTACATTACACCTTTGATATAAAGTCGTTCGGTAGTTTCTCTGTGTGTATAAAATACTACAATCCACGTATCGTATTTTTCTCTCATTCTACACAATTTCAATGCCCTCTATAGAAACCGCTGCCAAGTTTCAAAGAATAAGTTAGTGGATGTGTGGAATAATGATCCTCAAATGTGAATTTAGTGAGAATCCATTACGGTCAATAAATCTTCCCAACAAGTTGGCATACCAGTTGCCAATATTAAATAGGTTATTTATTATCTTTACTTATTAATTATCTCGTTAAATTAAACGTAAAATATATTTATCTTTTTCTTTCAGATATTTACAATTTTACTACAAAAATATAAAAATACACCACCAAAGCCAGTTAACATAGAAAAAGTTATATATTTAATTGCATTTTTCAAGTTAAAATTAAAGTCTTTTACTATTAATTGACCACTCATTATGAGTCTTAATCATCTTCGTAAAATGTCTTTATTTCTATAGTTTATCCACTCTGCTGATATTAAAAATATTTTATTTAAAAACACACAACAAGCTTTATTAGAAACTGAAACTAGAAATTTCAGATTTCGTCTCCTGACTCTGCTTTTTACTATAAGTCAATGTTGGAGGAACGTTATGGAAAGTTGTGTATACGTCATTAAAAAGCCTGAGTATTTGTTTGACTTTGATTAATATATCGTAATTATTGACATTCAAAAATGTATTTGACTACAATATTAATATTATCATAAAGGTGAAAATGTTAGCCAAATTTTGAAAGCTCATATTATAAAACATCAACACAAAAAACTTTGTTTGAATGATTTTGGGTCAAAGTCAAAATATTAAATATAACCGATCATAAAGTACATGAAGACTAAAACTGATTTTGTACTTATCCAATCTGTTATTAAATCAATGAGTTATTTAAGAAAAAACAAGCCAATTGATGTGGTGGAAGTCTTGTTTCCCAGCCAAAAATTTAAATGGACCTCCCTTTTCAAACTTAAAAGATAATTATTTCAAATACTTACTTATTCAGCACTAATCATTAGGTCTTTTTTTACAGTTTATATATGCACATTGTTTAATATAACTTATAATTAGAACTTTTAGTCTATTTTTACGTATTTATTATCAAGTAACAGTTATCTTTTTGTAAAGTAAACGGTTTTGAAATTTGCTCAGCACCAAATTTCGTATGCTTATCTTGAATTGTGAATGTTTTAATAATATTATAATATAATACATTATATTTACATGCAGTATATTTTGTTCCAATACTAAGAAATTGACCGGTGGCTAAAATGATTAGAATAGACAAGTCTTCATACTGTAGAGATACGAGTCGAATATTGTTAAGAATTCTGTGAATGTAGCGAAAGCTCTTAAACTGTAATTATTATATAACGATAAGCCCTGTTCACCGTGTAGAGGTATTCTATATAATTTCAACCACGTATATGTGATAGACACAGAATTACTTAGTAACGACTAAGCCGTTTTACATAATTTATTCATGATAAAACCGTGTTAAGGTATCTAAAAGCTAATTGTAATAAATTTGCATTTTTAAAGATACGCTGTATTCAAAAACGTTTAAGAACCTTTAATGTTAACCAAAGCGAACGAAAGATATAGAAAAGTTGAAAAAAAACTTTTTAAACGTCGCTCTGAATACGCCGGTAGTTTCAGGAAATGAATTTTTGTCTACCCACCCAGTATAGAAGTATACACATGATTGTTTTACAGTTACTCTAAAAAATCTTCAAGAATATATTGTATATTTTCATATTTCTCTTTTACTTATACAACATATACATATTTCCATCATTAATATGAAAGTTTACTCCAAGAATTAATGATTGTTTATCTTATAGGAAATGGTTAGTAAAGAAGATTCTTGTTATATTAAAATAAATTAAATTTATATTTCTCAGGACAAAGTAATACTTTGTTTACCACATGACACAAATTATACTATTGTTTACGGGTATGTTTGTTAAAAAATGTGACACAGATATATGGGATTGGAACGCATTGATTAATCAACCTAAAGTATGTCCACAAACTTCAAAATGTAAAGCGCATATCTATAAAGCCAAGCGTGTGATTTTTATAGAAAAAGTTGAATGTTACCGACGAGCACAAAAATGTGCGCACCGCCGCAACAGACAGTTTCTAAAACGCACGAATTTGTGCACATCGTAAACAATGTGTTAAAAAAGCTTTTGAATAATCCATCAATCCACCACCTTCCAAGGTATATATTACCGCATTTATCCCCACGAAGTCCAAAGCAATTGCAGTCAGCTTTAGAGTTATCAATCTTAGCGTATACACTGTTGCCTTATTAGTTGATTCCTTTTGAGCTTTTAAAACGTGTTGTATTTTCCATGTGACGTTGAATTACGTACATTTGAAGTTTTTTTTGTTCATTTATTGTTGATGTTTTATGTTACCTATATGATTATCGATATATTTTTTTTTATTTGAAACTAAATTCGTGTTGTATTTTAACTTCAGACGTCGAGAAATTGGCGAAATAAAGAAATAACGCCCTGTCCATTAAGAATTATCGGTCCCAATAAAAGATGGGCCCGAAAAAGGTCAAATGAAAAAAATGTTGCTAGCTACCGCAAAACATAAATAATCACCTCTCATTGGATTTTTTTTCTTCACCGTGGCAATAAATCTGGAGCTTTATAAATACTGGCAATAAAATCAGATTCTTTTTTGGATGCCAGGCGCCTCCCGCAGCTTTTTTCACACTTTTCAGAGGCCTGTTTTTTCTTCAGTGGTATGTCAAGAATTTTGTACAGTCAGAAAAAAAATTTGAAAAAAAATTAATGAACTGTAAAAGCGCTTCTAGCGGCTTCATCCTTTCAAGCTTTTTTCAAGTTTAAGAAAAATATAATATACTAGTCAATTATACAATATTGTATGTACATTAATTGAGGCTTGTAACTGTTTCCACCTTTTTTAGATCATATTCACTTTTATAATAATAATTTGAGGTTGTAACAAATATATTGTACGTAAAAAGAAAACAATCACTTAGATTTTTTTTTATCCCGTGTTCTCTCCCAACATGGAGCATATGGATCTACACAGTGTGAAGACATCCACTCCGAAAGAGGAGTACATGGATCTGCGTAATGTGAAGACGTCTTGGCAGATTATTTTTCACGATAATTGTTTGTCAGATAAGTACTCAACCCAATAGGCATCCGGTCTTGCATTTTTCAGATTTTAAAACCCGACAGATGGGGATTCGAACCCGCATTCCCTGGATCACTAGGCGCGCATGCTACCAATTGCGCTACCTAGGAGGCCGTCTGGATTAATTAGTTTGTATTAAATATTAAAAGTTTGCACTTTATTGAGACATACAATTCCGAAAGTGAATCAAATGTAGCAAATAGAAGCTTCAATTTAAGAGGCTGTGGGTTAAGATAGAAGTCAGAGAACCAAATTAGATGTTCTAACCTAACCTAAGCTAACACCGTTAAATTTATAGTTTGCTAGTAGTTTATTTAAACAATAAAATTTATTTCAAAGTGTAAACTACTCAAATGAAACTTTGGATGCACCAGGTAACTCCTACTATGTCCAAAGTACAAACAATTAACTTTTAAGTTTTTATATACTACATAATTCAAAGTGCATATATATATAACTAATTATTTTGGAGGCCATACTTATAAATCTATCTCCCCGGTAGCTTAGAGGTTAACATGCGCTTTTCAAGTAAGATAATGTTTGATAAGGATTAAATGTTATGGATAGAGCTTGGTCTTCATAGCTGCAGTACTTAAATAAATAAAGATCCACAAATGAATGCTTAATGGGTTCAGCAATTGCTTGGCAAACAATTTTCTTGAAATTAATCCGTCAAAAGTAAGCCAATACTTAGGATCCATATATAATACTTCTATTTCTGAAGTGACCATATATTTACTGTTCATCTGTTCTGATTTTTCAGTGGATGTGGCAGAAAATATATGCATAAATAATATCATAAATATGAAAGTAGTAATCAGAGTAATCATTTTCATAAATTATTTTGAAGTGTTTTTCATTTATTCAAATTTCATAGCCACTCAATTATTATTTTGTATTTAATGTGTCTTTCAGTGCACGATATGGCCTATAATCAATAATATATTTTTAGAGAAATACGTACATCTCATGAATATTATATCATATGTTTCATCATACGTTTTAAATCGATAGACGTAATGTTATAATATTAACTAATTACTTTATAATTTAATACTATACATTTAGTTTAAAAAAAAATTAAAACTGATCTTGCTAATGACGATATTTTCATCTGATAGTATAATGATTTATTCATAAATATTTTTGCTAGTGAAATTACAATCGAAAAATACGTAAAAACAATTTCATATCAATAAATATAAAGTACTAAGTAATTATTTGACTATGTTGCATTACACGATGGAGTATTAATAGAAAAAATAATTTCAGATATACTTTTACATTTTTTTGATAATTGTGAATGTGCATTTTTCGATAAGACCAGCATTTACTAAACCTACTTAAAACGATTTTATATATGTTTTTCTTCATAGAAATTACAATCGTTTTACATATTATATAGCGTATAGAAGATATGGGATGTATTGTTTTACCTGACCGGCTGACAAGTCTTGTCAGCTTAACAACAGTTGCCAAGATTGACAGAACTGTTAGCCGCGCTTATAATTATTATTCTTATATATAAAGCCAAACAGCTTAAAAATACGTATTATTCATATTTTATGTTTAAATTATATTATATTTTATATTTAAAAATAATTATTAAACGACTGTGTTTTTTTTAAATTTTTAAGTGTTTAAAATTTCCGAGCTTACGAAGTGTTCCATTACAAAAAGAGTTTGGGAAACCCTGGTGTAGAGGCTTTTTTAAATTAAATTAAGGCTGTAAAGATGTTTTCAGTATCTATGGTAGCATTGAAATCGATCGTGGTTGAGCCATATATTATATAGCTATATAATTTACTTATATGAATGCTTTTCAATTTAATTTACAACGTGATTTGATACAAGACATTGCGTGCGTTTGGTTTAGGCCTCAATTTGACTGTCAAAAATAATTTATTAAGTAATAATATTAAATAATTTATTGCGAATTCGGCACGCCACTGTAATGTGGTGTGTACGGTGGTTCTTCAACGGTAATGTTTATTATTATTGGTCTGATAAAAATTCTGTGAAAAGTAGTCTTGAGTAGTAACAATTACCGTTATTTTTCGTCGCCCATTATTATGATCGTTACAAAGAATGAAGTTTTTTTCACTTTTTCAAAAGAAAAGAGATTTTCTTGGCGTGGTTTTTTTAAGAAAAATGAAAATGCTTTATTCTGAAAAATAACATATACGACTTAAATTAAATGTTTTTAAAAATAAAAATCTCTCATTTAAAATGGAATCGTAAAATGATAACGAATTTATAAATTAAATTATAACTATAAACTCATATTCTTTATTAGATTTTGTAATAACTTTAGGCTTATTCAGTTTAACAAATATTTTTTATTCATATTATGGACCACTTTGCCAAATTTTATTTTATATTTCTGTTTGGGGCCAATGGTTTTGAATTTTTTTATATGTACTACAACAATCAAAAATAAAATGGATTTTATTTTTTTAAGTATACACGTATCACAAAACACGTTAATTATAAATTAAAATAAAATATATGATATTTATATTCTGTTACAGAATACCACTTTCTCATTTATTTCCAATTTCTGCTCTAAAATTGTGTGTCTTGTGTGAAATGTGAAAATGATCATTTTTTCATCAGAAATTGTGTAGATTTATCATATTTATTGTAGATTGAATTTTTTCGACAACATTTGCCAATTGCTAGACAATTGCTACTCAATTTGATATCTAGTCTCGTACTTTTGGACTTTAAAATCAGTGTAGGTAAAACTTGAATGTATCATATAACATATATATTAGGACGTTTGATTGAGACAGTTTTATTTTAAACTTGCTTTTAACTTATTTCACTATAAATATGATAAATATTAAAATAATCAATGTAAATATACAATCGATAGTTACCATGTTCGATTAACGGGAAAAAGAATGAAATATTAACGATAAATTAACAACGTTAAATATAATATAAACAATAAATTGTATTTGCAATATTTCTTAAATATATTGACGCAGAAAAAAAGTATGCAAAAAAATTATATCAAAATTAATAAGTACCCAATTGAAAACATTTTTGTAATGATTGGTTTGACTGTGATGTAAAAGATGTGAATAAAGATTTATGAAGAAAATTATAGATTTTTATGATAGTAAAAAAAAAAAAAATTAAAATTTATATGACAGTAATTGCAGTGTTTAGTTTATCTATTTTTATCTAACATCTATTTTTTAGAAGGTAAACGTTAAATGTATTTTGATACTTAAAAAACTATCGAATTGATTAAATTAATACAGATATTGCGAATGATCATATAATATACAAAGATCTATAACAGGTTTCTTATATTGTCGTCAGGAAAATATTAAATTAAATAATGATTTAATGAAACGTATTCTGGCCATTTTTCATTTCACATGTTAATTTATGATATGTATTTTGTTTATATCACGTTCGCTCTCAAAGTGGTGCATATACACCTACATTATCTGCAAATATTTATTCCCACTCCAAAAGTATAGTACATGGATCTCTGCAATATGAAGATATGTTTTGACAGACTATTTTAGACGAACATTGCTTATTATACATTTGGATTCTTATAGATCCGAAATATATTGGAATCAAATTTGCATTCCTCGAATTGTGAGGCACGTACGCTGACTAAAGTTTAAAATAAAATATTATTCTATTTCTAAAATATTTTATATTAAAAGGTGGTATGAGCAATTTAATCAATTTTAATCGTCAAAAGAGAAAATGGCTTTTGTAAAGAAAAACACAGAATATTGAATCGATAGCTTTTGATAGTGCTTACAAATATTATTAAACCTTATTTAAAAAAAAGAACTTAAACAAATAAAAAAAAATAAATTCATTTCGATAAATTTAAAATAACGCTGTAGAATGATTTAATTTTCCATCGCCATATTTCTTAGTGTAATATATAAAATTGAAATTCAGAATAATGATATATTTTATATCGAATATATTCAAAGAAAATAATTGAAAGTTGTTTTTTATTTTAAAATTATGTCAAATTATTGATGGTCACTTATATCTTTCTCAAATAAATTAAAGTTCAATCAAGTGTTCTAATTTATTTTTTGTTCTGTATCAATTCCACGAAGACATGTATAATAGGAAAAGAACATCATTATTATAATAATGATGATATACACACATATATATACATATGTGTATGTGTATATGTGTGTGTGCGTATGAGTACTATTCCTCGCGTTAACAAAACTCACTTCTACACTTTTCATACACACAAATATATCCATATGTCTATAAATTATATTTTATGCAAGTACGTAATATCATTTAAAAATCAAGCGGCTGACGATTGAATGATTAACGTTAGGACCGCTAAAAAAAGATTACTTTTTACATGGTATGTGTATTGTGTAACTATACGTTTCAATTCAATTTAATTCAAACAAGTATACTATGTGGAATATTTTATTTGACATACTTGTTGTTTTATATTGCACCAATTGCATCACATCGGAAATATAAACAAACTGAACGAATAATCAAATAGGTGCACATTGATTTAATATTAATATTTTTGTTTACTCGGGTGCTTTTATGTGCATAAGAAAGAAAGAGAAAGAAGCAGGGCGAACAACGCACGTAGAGGGAGACAAGAATATCTACACGTTTTTCAAGGTCACGAAATTGAAAAAATATCTCAGATAATGGATACCATTTTCACAATATGTGTACATGTATTTTTTTTATATATATTCCTTCGAACATGGAACTTCTCGACCGATTATTTTTTACGAGAATTGCTCAAGCCAATGTGCATCCAATCCTACATTTTTGAATTATTAAAAATTTGGTAGATATAGGGATCGAACTCACATTCCCAGGAGATGAGGCTCGCGTGCTAACCTCGTGACTATTTGGAAGACAATAAAAAACACGATAATAAATATAATTAATCAAAATACAACATCTTATAAAAAAGCAGTCAAGTATAAAACAGTAAAATAAACATGAGAGCTTTTTTGACATTTTATATCAAAACATAAACGAAATTTAAATTTATAATACCCGCTGAAAATTTATGAAGTTTTTCAATTTCCATAGAGTAGTAATATCCGTACGATTAGGTCGCGTCTCTTGAAGAAACTGTGGCTCGTACGATACGCCCAATAAAAGCTCCGAACGTTACTTATAAAAATAACTCGGAGGCTCTCAATGTGAGGGATGGGTAGCAGAGGAGGGGATAACTGACTCGTTAAACGAAATTAACCCCCAGCCGCCTTCGCTTTTTCTCCCCTGAGATTTGTGGGAGGCAGCGGAAACAAGTGGTTATTGGGCTCAAATTTAGTATACCTTGACAGTAACTTATCAGGGAATAAATTTTCTATCACAAGCTTTTTGCGAGCTTTTTGATTTAACTTGTGCACTAACTACATAATTTTATTTTTAGAATATTTAAAATTTATCGTAAGCCGAACGTATACTATTGTACAACAGTCCTCTTCGAGGTCGTGGTGAAAACGTCCTAGATGTCACTCCTCAATATGTAATTTATTATATACTAAAATACGCATAGTTTGTATTTAAAAAAAATAGCAATTGCCTTTTTTTTGACAGCTTAAAGTTGAGTTAGGATTTTAAATACAAACCACGCAACTTTAATTATTTCACCGTTTAGTTAACAAGCAATATTTATAAAAAAAAACTATTAAAATAGCTAAATAAAATAACATTATGGAGATCCATATGATGAACGTCCTTTGAAATGAACACGGTATAAAAGTTATCATTTAAAATGTTCTTACCATTTACGTATAATTCTTCGTAGGTTTGTTTTGAATCTTATTATAAAGATTAGGTTATAACATGATGCTGTCTATCGTGAGGATAGGCCGCAAAAAACCACTATTGAAAATATTTTGTATGGTAGAAATAATTACAAGTTTTTTACACGTTTATATTTTATATTATACTTTCGATGTAAAACTTTAATTGTCCTCTTTTTCTTCAAATATTATTCTTATTCTTTTATTGTATGTTAAAATAACTTCTATCTTATTGTATAATATATATTTTTCTGTATGGCTAAAATATTTCACAAAAAAAACATTGTCACCATGAAATATATGAAAATAAAATTTTAAGGTCAAACGTCTGTCGCCTTATAAAGGAAACAACCATAGAAAAAATGATACACATGTAATAAAATTTGATAGCCCAAATGCTGCAAATACAAGTGTAAAAGTTGTCAACTATTACTATGAGAAAGGAGAGAGAAATTGTCTATTTTTTACCAAGGCTAGACATTCATAGACATAGAACAGTTTGCTCTAACCAGCGCTGTAGAAAGCTTATCCTGGTATAATACTCGCATTTTGTCGAATATTTTATGTTCTTTACACTACAGTATTTATTGCTATTTTGAGAAAAAATACGATAAAAAACTCTTCGATCGTCAGAATAACACTTTGTTTAATATCAACCAAAAAATAATTTAGGCTATTTGAGATCTCATATATAAAGGGCAGAAAAACCTGCATCATCAAGATTATCTTCATAATCCCATAATAAACGTAAATTGTGTCAATAAACACTTTTGGTCTGTGCAAAAATACAGAACTGGATGCTAAGTGGGTCAAGCAATTGGCTGACACAATCTTCATGAAAAATAATTCGGAGAAAATATTTGGAGTTGATGTTGGTCTAAGTGGGGATCAGACATGCTTCAAAATGTATAATTCACAGTTAAATTAAGTTTTATTACAATTTTATATTAAATAATTTCTTTGTAATTCAATAAATTAAATTATACGTAAAATGGGCATGGATATTTATTTTAGTTTGTAAGATTTGAAGCCGCAAGAGCCAAAAAAATACTGTTTTTTCAATAGACAATTTTGGTAACATATGGTTAAATATATTTATTATTTCGGTAATAAAGTAATTCAAATAAATATACCTATTTAGTTGTTTTTTACTAAATGAGAATCTGAATGACTCCCAATTTAAAAATCATTTTATTTTTAACATATACACAGTCACACTCGTTTAAAATGAGTACTTCATTTACATACAAAACGACCATTTAGTTTGAGTACCTACCAGAAATTTTAACGTTCTTTCTTTGTTCTTTTGAAGTTCATGAGCCGATGGGCCCTTATCCTCTTCATTTGTAGGTAACTCGGTGTAAAGTTGCATTTTATGGGCCAACTGTGTCCTTAATGTGGTGGTATCGTGTGTAAATATATGGTGCATATTATGTAACATTGTTAAAACTTAGAGGAAAACGATGTTGTGTGAGACAAGTAGAAGAATTTAATTGGTTTGCTTTGTTACTTGGAAGAAAATTAACGAGAAAAATCTACTTCGTAAAACTATGATAAGAATAATTTCAATAGTGGCTCTCATGTAGTTTGTCAATAAGTATACATTTTTGATAACTGTATCATACTGACTGGTTAAAATTCTATAACTGTTCACAAATGCACACTTTTTATGTGTGTTACATACAGATTGAACAGCAACCGGTCGATAAAGATTTTCATTAGTAGAGATCTTTTCTCAAATACGATTTAAAATTTAGTGTCTAATAATGATTTACCGTGTGATATGTAGTAACTACCATTATTTAGTAGAAATTGCGGTCATTTCAATTGTGTGTCTCGTAGTTGGATTCTCTTGTTGGATTAAGCAAAAAATATATACGTATTTATTTTTGAAATAAAATTGAGTCGTCATACTTTAAGAATACTCTGTAGAAAATATGATATAAATAGTTGATATATTTGATTGTGTAATTGTATTTTATTGAATATATCTTCAAAGCCTAATTTAAACAATTGGAAGGTTTTAAATGTGATTGAATATAGCATTCGTGTTTTTTTTTCATAATATTTAATTTGAATGTAGTGTAAATTATATGTATGAAAAAAAAAATTAAAGTAAATTAAAGCACGACTAAAGCGAGAATATAAACAAAGACGGTCCACCGAAAGATGTAGACGGATCTTCTAGTATTTTTTTTTGAATTTTCTCTAAATACTATGTTGTTATTCTGCAACTTATTTTTTATTTAAAAACCCTTGAAGTTTATTAATTAAAGAATTACATTAAGTGCATTTGTCTTAATATTTATAAAAACGAAAGTTGACTTGGCAATTTTACTTTTTTAATATCTTTTAAATTGATAGTGGTGGGTTTTCATTTTATTTTATTTATTTTGTAACTCTATGAGTAAGCTATTCACTAAAATACTATTTATTTATTTATTTATTTTACTTAATACATGTTGTAATATCACAAATTATAA
>JAGVSQ010009779.1:0-13367 GCA_022683975.1 Rhyacophila evoluta
ATTTAAAATCAATTTCCATCAAGCACCATCAGTCGAAAATATTAATTATTGAAAAACGATATATTATAATATTTAAAACTTGAGTTGTACAGAGCCAGAGGTTATCTGTTTAAATTTCACAGCTGTAGGACTAGATACCGGATGGGTTTAGAACTTGGCTGACAATTATTTTCGTGAAAAACAGTCTTCGTTAAGTTCTTCGCGTCGTGTTGTATATATCCGTATTTTATTTTAATGAATGTTGGAGGTAATTTTGTTATTTTTTTCTTTTTCGTACCACTGAATAATGACGAAGCGGTGATAACAATGTCAAATTGTGAAACTATTATGTTCTTCCACCAGAGTATCTAAGTAGACATGGTAAAAAAACAATATCCATTTGAAAAATCTGAGACAATAGTTTTGTTTCACTGTCCTAGACAATTTTATCTTCGTGTGTTATTACTATCTATTCCCAGCATAGTAAAATTTGTACTACAGACACATTTGCATTACACAAGAAATTTATCTTAATTTTGCCTTGACAATGGATGTATTATTATTTGTTATAATATGACGTTGCTAATGAAACTGATCCGAATCAAACCGGTGCAATCAAGATGGCGGTCCAATGTCACGACATGACATGGCGGCTCGATCATAATAATTCGCGACATTAGACCTTTTCGATTATGATTGTAGGCCATAACATCAATAGACTGCAACGTGTTATCGCATCTTTAATTAAATGAATGTATCTTTAATTGTTTATTGTTATAATTAAATTATCCTTTCAAATATTAACTACGCCAGACCAAAATTTACAACAATGTATTGTTTGAGTCAACAATTCAATTTACCGGCTACCATTTTGTATCTGATGCAACTGATTTTTGGAACTGAATTCTCGCTTTTAACGGATTTTTTTTTGTAGTGTTTTGAAATAACACCATCCAAGAAAAAAGCACAGATTTTTTGCACTAATGTTTACTTCAACATGGCTTAAAAATCTCGCCTTATCAAGGTAGGTCAGCGAACATTTGAATACTACGTAGATGAACTAGAAGAAAACGGCATACTTTCAATCATTCAAACATGGAAAATTTTACTACAATGAATCGTCATAAAAAATATAGTAGCGACACAGAATGACTAAATGATTATGTTATTCGATATGTATTATGAAAGTAATACATATATGATGTTTACTATTTACCATTTTGTTACCATGTCCGCTCCGAAAGTAGAACATATGGATCTCCGCAATATGAAGACGTCTTGACAGATCATTTTTCACAAGAATTGCTTGTCAGACAATTGCTCAAACCAATAGGCATCCAGCCCTTCATTTTCGGATTAAAAAAAATGTCTTGCTCTTGCCTATCTCAGGGCTGTATCGTGATATTAAGCAGAGACGCGGCTGAATCAGACGGCATCGCTTAAGAGGCTAGAAAAATAACGAAATCAATACAAATGTTCCAAAAGCACGAACCATGCCGGGGCGCAAAATATTATTGTGAGGCCGCAAACTTATTTGAGGAGTCCATATAGTGTTGAATTACGCAACCTACCACGTCCGAAAGTAAAAATTACGAACAAAAAAATCTGGACGAATACACGAAAGCAGAAATGTCAAGGAAGGGAGAGATATAAAAAAACGAGAAATCAGAATTTTGGAAGTGACATTAATTACATGAATCGAGATTTATAAAAAGTTTTCCTACTTGTATCGTGAAAACAATTAAAACCTTTTGTACTGAAATAGTTTAATGTTAAATTTTTCATGCTGTCGGAAAATCACTGCTAATTGTAATTTTATTTTTACAACAACTCAATCATATATAGATGTAGTTAAGCAGAACGTTACAATTTATCGTACTGCATAAAACGCGATTGAAACTAATTATTAATTAAAAGTTAAAGAAACAAATTAACATTTACTATGAGTTTTAAGACTGTACTATATATTTTAAATACTTATATGGCAAATACTAGATCTCTCATGACTAGATTATTGAAAAACGTACTACTTGTATTGAGTGTTTTATGGATTGTATTTTAAAATCTCTGTATTTTTTTGTGTTTCAGTAGATTTCCAACGCATATACATATTAAATATTTATAAATTTGGGATCCGTATCAAGATATATTAGTTTATGGATGTGATACATGTTTATAACTCATAGGTCAATACATGTCGACAAACACTAAATTAACATTATACATTCAATAGCAACTATAACACCTCCATGTCGCCGTTAATTAAATCAACATAGCTGTATATGACGCACACTGAAGCAATTATTTTACGAGCGATCTAAAAATATCGTCAATCATACGGCATTCGAAGAAATCATTGTGCTACACGTTATCTGAATACAAATTAAACACTATTGCTATTTAAAAACCTTCATATTGTATATCAAATAATAAAAGAAAAATGATAATAAAGCGGAATTCATATTATTGTAATTATTCATATACAAAAGTATTGCAAATTTGAAATATTGTAATCAATACAATATCGACATTACGAGAACGAACTGCTAATAGAACTTCGCAAAATAGCTTTCTTGGCGATAAAAAAAATATTTACCAGAAGCTTTATTGACGTGCATGTTTCGTTTGCCGACGATTAGAAACGTTAAGTGCGTGGGCCGATATCTTAAAGAATTAATGTTCTTTCGTTAATTAAGCTATGTTTACACAAAAGTATCTGGTTAGTAAACATTTATAACTAATTTTCTTAACGCACATGAAGACACACCTTTATTTATCTCTAAGCGTGAAGCTATTATTAGTACAATTTCACATTTTTTTTAATACTTTGTTTATTGTATAGTATCATAGCCTAAAATCATGGTAACTACTAGCAATTCAATTTTAGTTGAAAAACGTATATTGCTCAACGTTGATGAGCTTTTTTGTTCAGATTTTGAATAAATATAGATTTAAATATAGAAAGTCATTATTCATTATTATGTATTTCAAAAATAGTCAAAATTGATACAATTAATAAACGGAAAAATAGCGTTTTAAAGCCAAACATATTCAATTGATTGATTCAAGCAGACTGGCATAAAGTTTACACGCTCTGTGAATACTGTTTGAAATCGTCTATAGCGTATATGCCTTGAACAATTAAAATTGGACTTGTTTAAACATTTACTACATTAAATATTCCTTATTCAATCCATGTTGATTACTTAAAATTAAACCGCTCAAACGTGACTTCAAATATAAATTTTCTACAAAGCTCCTGCGTCACTGAGTGTATTGATTATACTATGAATCACTGTTTAATATGTAATTGAAGCAATATTACTAATTTGGTCGCTTTTCTCTAATAAAATCACTATGCCACATTGAATAGATGACAAATTACGCACTGATTCCTGACTTTGTGAGTTATTTAACGATCCAATGACTCAGTAGAAAGTAAATCAATGCCTGACTCGAGTCACGTATCTTCTTTCCCGATATTTCTTTGAGATAAAAACGATTTTTGTGTTACAGGGTCTGGCAACTTAGGACAGTCCTTTATTTTTAAATTAACAAAAATACATTTAATATTTTCTTAAATGATTAGTATTAAATTCATAACATCACTCGTCATTTCTAAAAATCAAATGTACAAAATATCCATCCTAACTTAACCTAGTCCAATTGTTAGTACATTTTTAAGTATATATGTACAATATACTCGGGACTATTTTAAACGATTAACTTTGTTTAATTAAATTGGAATATTTAATGATGATTAATGAATACATTGTTATGCAATAGTTTTTTAAACATAATGAAAAAAAATGTTATTCAACAGGTCATGCTTATAATTTGTTTTCTGCAATCTTCATTTGTTGTGTTCGCTTCAATATATATATTATTTTTATTTTGTGTGTAGAATTTTACAAAAATAAATAAATATTAATTGCACATCCATGCACTCCAATATTCCTGACCCATAGACTCCATTTCTCCATTTTTATGTATTGTATTTCTCTGTACGTGTATAACTAAAATTATTAGCACGTTCACAGTGCAAAATAAAGTGCCACAAAAGAAAGGAAGTAATGAATACGAGCACCCCTTGTAAAATACATTTCTATCCTTGAAAAGCTTCACTTAAAACCAACATTAGTTACTATTGGTAATCATACAATACTCCTTACTTTCAAAAGCTTAAGGTTTCTAGTATAGTTTGCGTTCGAATTATTCGTCCAAAGCTTCAAGATTAAGAATTTAAAGATTTTTTCCAACAACCATTCTGCCATCACCAACAATAATATAATATCGACTGCTTACTGTCAAATCGATTTAACTACACAATTTATGTTTTTGGGACTAGATAAAATACTTTTTGTGTGGACATCTTTTCATGATAAAAAAGTAAAAGCCTTTTTAAATAACCAAGTATAGTTATTTTTATGCCTTAAGTAATATTTTTTAAATGCATACGAAATTAAAGTGGCAATAACTGTATATTATAAAAAACAAAATGCGTTGATACATACATCGTTTCATCACTTTGTAGTGTAGGCATATACGCTTCGCTTTAACTGTGTAAACCCCAAAATAATAGTAAATATGCTTCCAGTGCAAAACTGAAAAGAACATTTTAAAGCATTCCTTGTGGGATATATCTTATTCCGCTATGCCTAAATTTAATAGGAGAATATTTTGAGTAGCTATGTTTTGTATAAACGAACCATATATGTAGCATGTAAGCCAGTAAAAAAATAAACAACGAAATATATGCTACATGGTACTTTTATACAAAACATACTTTTTCAAAATGTTCAACTTTAAATTTTGGCATAGTGGAATTAGTTCACTCTGGAAATATACCTCACCCATTTGTTATACAATACATTTTACAAAACATTACATTTTCCATTACTTACTCATTTTTCATTTTCATTTGTCAACATTTGAACGATTTAGGGTGAGAGTGGTAACACACTAAAATTTATGTTTTTAATTAAATATTGAAATTTAGTGAATTGCCGACCCTTGGCAATATGGTTAAATAAATGAATTAATGCATACAAATATCTTATTATTGGTTTGATAAAATATAGATTCTTTGTAAACATTCTGTTACCGTTTGCTCAAACGGTCTTCTTGTATCTAGCAAATAAAGCACTGTTATTCGTCTTACTGTTTGTATTATATTAATCCGAATCTGTATGTTTAGTCTTAATCTATTGATTCATAAACAATCAAGAAAAAAAAAATAAACGGTAATTTTTTTTTCTAGAATGTTATAAATAAAATTATTACTTTTATTTGTGATTTGTTGTAGCATTCTAATCTGACAGAGTACCATATTTTCCATTTTTCTATCTTTGAATAAATATTAAACACTCCTAAATACGTCATAATTTAATACCGATTGGTTAACATTAAATTTGATAATTTATCTGTAGTGATGAGTTTCCAAATCTTTTACCTTGATAACATTTTCATTGGTTATAAAACACCTCTATATCAATTCATATTTTCAATACTTGTAAGTATTATGGAACTGTTAACTAAATATGTATTGGTATCTTATTTCGTTGGCATATTTTTGTATTAATTAAGTACATATTTTATAAGCGTTGATACAATAACATTGCAAAAAATAAAACTTTACGAAGTTACTTGAACGAAAATCAAATTACGTGTTCATGCAATATTAATTACGACATTCCACTCGTAAAATATTTGGCATTTTTAAGTATTTACATTATGATTTCTACGCGTTTGTCCCATTCCATAGTTTGACCTGAGTTTTGAGACAACAAGGCGTACCAATTACTGTAAACACAAATGTCTACTCTGGTTTTGCCGTAAATAAGATAGTTGCAAATTCAAAATTTCAGCTCATTTTGGGATATCCTTTATCTCTTTTTTCTTTCATTTCATATACTCTACCAGCTGCCAGACATTGGTGATCATTACATAAGATAATGTTAATCATATTGAAATGAGTATTGCGATAATTTACTTTTATGATTTCGGCAACGCAGTTTCATAGCTGTCACTAAAAAAATATACCGTTTCGTAGAAGTGGTATGAGTTGCCATCTTCCCGCAGCGTCAACTGTATGTGAAATAGTTTAACGGTAATTAAATGTAAATTCAAACAGTTAATTGTTAAGGTGATTATTGAATATAATATCATACTTTTTTCCGAGATTTTGTGGAGATATTTTTTGTGAGAAGCATTATAATCAATACGATAATTTGAATGAGCCTTAACCCTTTCATTTGTGAATTAGTTTTTATAGACAAACGTTTTAAGCACTAAAATCTTTTACCGCTATCAATATTCATCGAATATCATAAAATCAATCAAATTGGATATGCCGATTTGTAAAAAATGCTCTTCTATATGCAAACAAGGATCAAATTAAACTGAAAAATAATTCCGAATTGGTAAGAATGTGTATAACATTGCCACATGTGGCTGCTCCCATTTGGGAATGAAATGAGCACTTGAAATTTAATTTGAACGCAAATGACTGATGTATGTGTTTTTTTGAACAGCAATATAATTAATCTTTCGTTTCTTTACAAAACATAATAATTATCGAAAGAGCATAGAAAAAATCTTTAATGCTGATGTCAACTCTTTGTTTACGTATTTTTTCTCGATTAAAAATAAATGATATGGTTGTAATGTCTTCCGCATATCGTTGATAGTTCTGTCTAATATGTATAATAAAAGAAATAATAACATTTTATTAAAAAAATTAAAGAATGGCTTTGAAAACAAGGCGACAAGACACACTGACATAGATGTACGTCCATACTACGCAAAGGGTTAATACGATGGATTTTGTCGACTTTAAATGCTTTAGTAATACAAACAATGGACATACTAAATATAGCCAATGGCACAAGTAAGAAAGTTTTTCTTTTACTCTGATTATATTTCGGATAATCCAAGGCTAGTTACGCGGAAAATATAATGTTGACGTCACAACCAAATTTTTCAGAATCCGGTGATTTGGTCGATAAACAATCTGTTTACACATTTTTTTTATTATTTCCGGCTTCCTTTGCGATCTCAGTTATCCTGTTTCTATCCGTACTATTTGTTTCAGTCGTTTGTTTTTATCGTTTCATTAAAACGCGTAGATATTCTATGTGAAATTACGTGTGCAATAAATACGAAGAATTCGTACACCAATAGATACTGTGACACACAAACTTTAAAAAGGCTGGTGCCTATACTCGGACTTCTAACATAGACATCGAATGATACTATGTACAAACTGGTAGCAAACAAAGTTTTTGAAAACGATTATAGAAAGAAAAAAATATAAGAGGATGAACTATTTCACATTACACTATGAAATACCGTGTTTGATCCAAAATTGGAGCACATGGACCTACGCAGTATGAAGATATCCACTCCGAGAGTGAAGTATATGGATCTCAGCAATGTGAAGACATTTTGACAATTCATTTTTACAATGGATTTAAAAAATCCGATAGATGTGGAAATCGAACTCGGATTGCGAGGCGCGCACCCTTACCACGCGGCACCTAGGTTCTCAAACTGAGTTCCGCGAGCGTTTGCTAAAGGTACCGCAGAAATAATAAAGAAAAGTTTTGCACTGTTTTTTCTTCTTTTCCGACAAATTCAAACCGCTATGCCACTGGGAAGACAAGACGGTAAAACTATCATGAAGAAAGGTTCCTAATATTTGCATAAAATAATTTGACAAATTGTTAATAATCTTTTATATGGTACATATTATATTTTCAGCTACATAGTGTGGCATATTGCTATTGTGTGGTCTATGAATTACATTATTTCCGAATTTGTTCTAAGTTCAGTAGAAATCATATCAATTGTTTATGAATACAATGTTTAACGACCTATTGTTTTTCGCAATTGTTTTCAAGAAAAGTGATTACTCTGCGATTTCCAAGCTTAAATTTTTTTCTAACCCTATCAATGCTGCGATATATTCGGCTTAAAAACGTATTCAAATTATTTCCAGAGATCGTGTCATTTGGCTTGGTGAAGTGGGATGACGTTTCAGATTTTAGAAACGAATAATAGTGGGAGCTAGAAAACTATCAAAATAAAATGTACAATTGACATCAAAAGTTGTTTATAGCATGATTAAATAATCAGAAAATCTCTTCAATTCGAAGAAAAATCATTATAACTATGAATAACAATACAACTTAAAATATTTATAAACTTTATGTCTGAAAAATAATCTGTCACGTTCAATCTTCATATTGTAAAGGTTCATATGCTCAAAATATTATATCATATCTACAATAGTTGTAGTATTGTTTTATTTCAGATTTACATAGATTGAATACTGAAAGCCAGACCAGATATATCGAAAAAAATATTGGAACAAAATTTGCGCTTTTCTTTATTTAAGTGCGGCCCTTTTTAAAGAGGTCAATGCGGCCCGTGGGGTAATTTTTGTTGGTCAGGCCTGCTATACATGATTTAATAATACCTCATACCAGACAATACAAACTTCTCATGAAATACTCTCTAGTCAGTATTGTGTGCATGGAGATAACCAAATTGACTCTAGACCATTGGATTTCGTAGTTCTTAACCGGTCACGGTGGTTTTACCTCTAAGCTATGTTAGCTTGGTCTTATAGAATCTCCTATTATTTATGTGGCGAAATGCACCAAAGCAATCATATCTTCTGTGAGTGTGCCCATATGTCGGTTGAAAAGGAAGAGCTTCTCAAGTCGGTTCGACCACTTGTTGGTCTTTGCGACTTGGTTTCTACGAAAGATTATTTTCTAACTTTTAAAAATAAATCAAAATTTGACGGTGAGCGAGAAGATATTTTCTCAACAAGATTAGTTGTTAACAATGTATAATTAGTTAGAATATGAATCATGCACACTCTAGTGTACGCCAACCAAGGTCTTGGGAAGCTGCTTCTGGCGACTCATGTTCCATGCGGCACGGTATACTCGCGTATGACGGATGTGGAGACGTAGCGGATGATGGAGGGGAAAGCAAGTCAGTATTATTACATTAAATTCAGTTATGTCGCAATAAATGTGAACGTAGAGTTTTTCATCCTATCATACGCGACATGTGATCGGTTTCTGTAAAACTAAAATATTCATGTGTAATTATTTTTGATATTCATTGATTGTACAATATTATAAAAATTCCGGTCTACCACAATTTCAAATTTTTACATTTATTTAAATAATATTTTTTTATTATTCATTCTTAACAATAATTATTATGAAATTATCTCCACTGACGTAAATACCAATGGGGGTCAAAAGATACATCAAATGACTACCGCCTTCTACCACGTGATAATGTCAACCACGCCTACTTAATTTTAAATAAAATTATATATTAATTTAACATAGTAATAGTTATTAAACATTGTTGCACTTATATTGTACCATGTACTAGCATTATAACCTGGCGTTTCCTGAGATAGACTCAGATTCGTTATTTGTTTAAATTAATTTTATTCATCATGTTATTACAAATAAAACCTAGAAATTGTAACCAGAGTGACATGTGAACAGTGCCGTGTCGTACTATGAAGCAGAGAGGCGGCTGCATCAGGCGGCATCATGTAACGGGCGGCAAAAGTATAGAAATCAATACAAATCTTCCAACCGTACGAATTACGTGGTGGTGAAAAATATTATAGTCAGGTGGCGGAATTTTGATCTAAAAAAAACGAGAAACCAGAATTTTCGCGGGAGAAAGTGAAAAATATTCAGCGACATTTTAAGAACTCGCATCATACTGAGAAAATCTACCACATGATCCTGCATGTAAAAATTGCACGTCGCTACTATTCACCATTTGGTAATATATCCTGAACGGACGTTACACGTGTGCATTCTCTTCTATAATATATTATAGATATAATAGATAAAGCATAATATTGACAACTTTTATAAAACATGATAGCGAAACATGTTACTAATATATCTTCCGAATGCATTCCATATATGGTATTTAGCGGCATTCTGGGATGCATCCGCAATATTTAGCCGAGCCATGTCCGGCGTAAGTAGTTGAACTATTTAAGATACATAAGTAACCTATAACTGAAATTTTAAAATATACTATTGCATTTGTTTATATTTTTATGATTTAGCAAAAATGATCTTTGTTTAAAAACACTCTCTAAAAGTTGCTTGTGGAGCTTAGTATTTATTCCTGGCTGGCACAAATATATTCTATTCATTTATTAATTGTTATTAAACTGAAATAAAAATTGAAATGATCGTGGTTATTTATTTAAGATATTTATGTTTCATATTGAATCTACGTAGGAGTTTAAGCTACCACCTTTGTACACATTTTGATTGAACAGGTGTTGTAGATGATATAAAAAACAAGGTATAGTAAACATCATTATGTGTATTTTCAATGCTTGTCAGTAATGCAAGACAGTACAGAATTTGATAAATTGCTGCGAACTTTGTTTCTTTAGTTGAATTAACACAGCTTGTTAATATTACTATTCGCAAAAACAATTAGCAACTATGTTCATAAATTCCTATTGTGCTCATATATGCTCTGGTGAAACAACATAAATTATATTTTATTCGAATTGAACTTGAATACCTTCAAATATATTTGCTATTCAATAATTAGTACACGTCAATTAACTTTCCACTTTTTGTGTAATATTTAATTAACTCTTCTTTATTCTTTAAAATGATTTCTAATACCGGTTATGCCGACCCGTCAGTCAGCAAAGACACCCTATCAAAAAATATAAACCCAGAAGAAGTAATCACTGTTTCTTCTATCCCGCATACTAACAATTTTAAAATAATATCTAACAAACGTCCAGCTTAAACGTTTCGGCTTTGAAGTTAAAATATAGCGCTACTTAATAACAAATAAGTTTTTGACCATACCTATTCTAAATTATCATAATGCCACTTTCAAACATTTTTTCAATAAATGTCTGTATATATTGTTGTATCGTATTGTATTGTTACATTGTTTTATCTATAAACAAACAATACACTAAATATAACAAATTCCAGGGTTATATGGGCAAAGGCTAATATCACATTAGTAAAAATCCAAGCGCAAAACGATCTAAATTTTAATTAACACCCACAAAACATTCAAAAACTTTTAGAGTAGCACGTTTTTCAATAATCTAATAATCAGGAATGATGTAATATACGCTATGTTAGTATTTAAATTTCATATTACAGTCTTAAAAATATAAAAGTCTTACTAAATCTTACTTTGTTTCCGAAAATTTTCAATCGCGATTTTCTCACAATCGATATATTGTGGCTTGAACGACTTCGCTTAGCTACATTCAAATTATCTTTCACAAACTCATTAATCTCTTCCTGCGTTACTGTGAATCTTTCCTACATATTTATTGTTGTTCCCCTTTCAAATTAATTTGTTCTTGCACACCACTGTCCTACACCCCTTTACCATAACTAATTGTTATACTTAATCTTTGCGTTGCAATTCGACAGTTTCAGTAAATACAATATCTTTCCATGGTCCTGGAATAATTTTTAAAGTTTTCAAGACTCCAAAATTTTAAAAGTACGTAGGTTGCAATTTGTGTGGCGTCTTAATTTACTCATAACGTTTTAAAAAGATCTATTATTAAAATGAATGTTTGTTGGTAAATTAAACATAAGACGCCTCTAAGATTGCTTAAATTTTACGTAGCTATTAAAATTCTTCACGGCCAAATAAGTAGTCTTTATTTACAAAAAGGTTTTTTATTTACGACTAATAAACTGACGACAAGGTAACATCTATGCGGAAGGGGCAATGTACCCAATGAACGATATTAGCAGCGTTTTCTGTATATATATAATCACTGGGATAACCCTTTGGTTGTCAAAATACGATATATCGGAATGCATTACGTTGCCAAGAATTATCAGTCTAACGGACCTACGCCATCATTAAAGAAAGTATCGGACGTGTTTTACCGAGTTGTAAAGTATCGCATTCATCCATACTGCCGCTAATTATCAGTAAAATAAATAAATATACCTCGGGATTTTTGTTATGTTAATTCCAAAAACTTGCCGACTAATGGGTTAACATATAAAATATTATTTTTATTATAATTAAAATTGTTTATGAATATTACACAATTATCATTATGCTGATATTATTATTTTTTTTACAATGTCCGCTCGGAAAGTGGACCGCATGGATCCTCGCAACCTCCGGCCTCGAAGCGAACACGCTAACCTCTCAAGCACCGTGAGGATAAAATGAAATGCGTCACATGAAAATAGATTGGGTCAAAACATTTATACATAAATACAATGATAGACTGTTTTCATTCAATGATAACATTGCTAAATATAAGAACCATAGACATGCAGAAAGTATTATGTGCTCTTCTGTTAAATGCATTCATAAAATATGACAAATATAATACAAATGATTTTATTTCTGTGCACAAGACAATCTTGTATTAAACGGCTAATGACTGTGAGTCGTAGACAATAAAATTGTACCTATTTATTGATGAACTTTATTGACCCTTGTCAGTGTTTCAATTTAAAAGTAAAATTAACTTCCCGACGTCGTCGCCATACTTGACTTACAAATTAAATAATGGCATTCGAGAATAAAAATAAATCGGTTTAAATATCCCCATACGTCGAATGTTTTCAGTTTTTATGTCATTTTCTTGCTTATGGTCGTTTTTATAAATCAAAACTTAAAATTTATAACCTTATAACTTATTTTTTCATCACAATAGTAGCAAAACGAGAGTATCAAGATTTTTTTTTAGATCTGATTCGATACGGTTTGATTCTTAAAGTTAATCTAATGATGTAACTCAGCAAAAAGCAAAATTTATTACAGAACGTATAATAATGTATTTGTGAAAATATTTCGTCGCAATATTGCAGAAACACGTAACTCGGTTTGTTGGTTAAAAAGCATACTTTACACAGTGACTTGAATTTCCAATGTCAGATTGTTTTCACGAGAAATATTAAATTTATGGACCAACTCCTCACTCAATTCAATATGCATATCCTGCATTTGAATACCCATTAAAATACATTGTTCTTTATGCAACTAATATATTTTCTCGCCCGCCGTCCTGGTTAGAAGATTGTATTAACACTTAACCTGCGGACTGCTTTTGGCAAATTAGCAAAATGCGCTTAACGTTTGCGAAAATAAACATATTTACTAAAGTACATTAAATATTTCAATATTTTTTTCTTTGTTGTACTAAACATTCTATGAGAAACCAATTTATCAATATCTCAGTATTATATTATATTATTGTCACAGCGTATATAATTATCACTTAAAACTAAGATATTACGAATTTTTGATGTTTGAAAAAAAATGTAATATAATCCTCATCGGCATTAATAAACTCATTTAAA
>JAGVSQ010009780.1:0-13367 GCA_022683975.1 Rhyacophila evoluta
ACTGTCTCTTCGAAATCTCACATTTTTGAAAGCTCGTGAACTCTCAGAATGATATTTTTCTTTTTAGAAATTTTAGATTTAGAAATAAATTAGTTAAACAAATTACTTCTTTTGATTTGAACATATTTGAAGTCGTGAACATAATATACTATATTACAAATTAATTGGTATGTATTCCGCTGTTGTCTCTTTATATTAGAGAATATTCCGATATAAATGATACACTAAAATAGATTTTGTGGTATAAATGTAACCAACATAAATTGTCCATAGCCCAAATTTGAAATTAATCTTGCTGTTGAACAGAACCAAAAAACGATTGTTAAGCTTTTACTTACAGCGACCTAAGAAACGGATGATTTATGTTGGCACGTATAATATTTAGTTTCTTAGTATTCATTTACTTAGAGTATTTAATTAAAAGTAAAGAAAGTAATCTCCTACTCAAAATTTTGATTTACCTATGTTGAGGTGTAGGTGTACTAAGAAATTCAGTACTGTAGCTCATATATTGCATTCCGGAACCTCCGCTCATATTAGATTGCCTCGACGAAGGTCTTCTACCATCGAAATCATCTTCAGCTCTTATCGATCTAAAATATAATAAAACAATATATGTTAAATTAAAAAAAAAATGATATGAATTATATTTCCGTTTTGTAAATAAACATGTAATACATTTATTTCTATAAATCAATCACATAGCTGGGTGAAAATTAAAATGTATCCCATGTATATTTTGATATAAGTAAATATCCAGAGGGAAATCCAATACTAATCCAACGTTGGTAAACTTTTTGTGTAGGTATATTAAATGTCCAAAATATTACGTTTTAGGTCACACGTATACTAAAATTCCCTTTGTTTTAAACCACTTTCCTATTTACAGATTTTTTTTATTTTTATGATAAATTCAGTAATTTTTATTTTTCTCTAGATTGCTCTATACTACTGATATTATAAAATATCGGAATATTGTGTGATGTGAATTTAATGAATTATATTTTTTTTCCGAAAAATAATACTAAATTGTATAAAAAAAAATATAAAATCAAAATATTTGCTTACCTAGGCCTTTCCATTCGAGTTGAATCTTCATCTTCTGGCATCCACGTATACCTTTTCGGATCTGGTTGACTGCAAACAGATTTAGGTCTTCTTCTGAAATATGAGCATTCTAAGTCTTCGTCGTACTGGTAAAGTTCTTCGGGAGTAGGTGCAGGGGGTGGGTATCTAAAACAAAGTCACCCAATTAACAGGAAACACAGCACACAACATATTATATTATACATGACCGGAAACTTGGTAGTTTAAATATTTTGAGAAATAACAGATATGTAGTGAATTGGGGTACGGTAATTAAATATATATTATCTGTAGTATAATTATTATAGTTATAGAATTGGCGAACCTTTGAATTTTGCAATGTCATACTACATTATATATTAAATACATCGTTTTCAAAGTTAAAACATATGTTTATATACAATATGTAATAAATACGAATACTCAATATTTTTATTTTTTATATATTTCAAACAAAAATAATTTCGTAAATTGTGGGGAAAAAATATCGTTCGTAAACATTTTTAATTCCCCAGTTGGATCAAGAAAAGGAAAAATAATGGGAAGCTTGATGATTTAATAACTTTTTTAATGAAGCGAAATAAACTGAAATGGAGACAAATAATATTTCTAAGAGTGTATATATTTATTAATAGGGCAATTTAGTTACTGCAAATAACAATATACATTTCAAAGGTATTTATTTGTATATATACATTAATAAATTACGATTTTAGATATTTTTCTTGTATTAATTATTCACTTTGATTAAATGAACGAAGATTTTAAATTTTTTATAATAGAAAACTAATACGTCAAGACTTTTATTACTAGTTATTTGTCAATTTTGCTTCTAGATTTTTTTTTCAGTATACAATTTTGCATGGTAAATTAATTATATGGATCTAAGCAGTATGAAAGATATCTGTTTCAAAAGTTAAGTATTTGGATCACCATATCACCATGGTGTGAACAGATCGACAGATTATTTTTACGAGAATTGGTTGCCAATAGACATTCAGTTGTGAATTTTAATCATTGAAAAACTAAGCAGATCTAGGATATGTAATTTAATGACAAAATTTTCGGATCCAAAGCAAGCAAGCTTACTCATTGGCTAACGAGGAGATAAAAAATGCTCCCGTGTATATTTTGATTCATATTTTTGAACACTCAATAAAATTACAAGATAGATATACTTTTTGAATTATTTTAAATGTCATCATAATATAATATATATAAATATAGAAGTAGAAAGTTTAAGTAAAAAAATGAAGTAATATATAACAAATTTGCCAATAAAACTAAATTTACCAATACTATCTAAGGCAAAAATGATTTTTTTACAGTTTTCTTAGTTAAATACTGGTGTGATTTTTTTACATTTTGTCATAACTTTTATCACCCGAATTGAAGAAATAAATTATCGCAGTAAGGCTCATCGCAGGTTTGCGAGTTTGGCCGATTTTTATCTTCGGAATTGTTGATGGGATTTGAGCTTAAAGTTCCTGCTTGCTGGGAGGGGCAAAACTTACTCAGCAAAGCGCTTTTCGTATCTTCTATAAATCAATTCCGACTTACGTTACTCCACCAAACCTTACCGTTAATTCATTGAAAACAATTCACACCGATTATAAGGCATTTATTACAGAATCCCAAAAGACAATTCATTGATTACAACCTTAAATAAAATAAGCCATAAAAATAGGAAAAAGTTTCATTAAATCTCTTTGAACATATATTGTCCAATTTTAATTTCAGTATATCAAATTAAATCTTAGTTTCGATCGATACGTGGTCAAATGTAATACGATGTTTTTTTCTGTTTTATGTAACTTACTTGGGATTTTTTTCTCCAGTAAGCATATTTATTTTGTTTGTTATGAAGCCTTCAGATTACGTAGGTAGGTTATATATACCATTATAACATTTTGAGCTTTTAGACCTATTTTTAGACTTTTTTTGAAAGTAGTTGAATTTAAATAAAAGTATGTTAAATTAAATATTATTACTAAGCAATTATCGTATTTCAGATAAAAATTGCAGGAATTTGATTATAAATGAGTTGAAGTATTGGCTGATAATACAATAGATAAATACTCTAATCAAGTCATCAAACTGTGAAGACCTATACGCGAAACAAAAAACGACTTTTCACACCTCTTGATATAGTATTTATAAATGTATTGAGATGCCATTACTCTTGAATTTCATAAATTTTATTAAGATTGATAATTACTTTGTAATTTTCTTTTTTACGAAATTAAATAAATATATTAAAATATCATTATACTAGATGCAATCTATAGAACTAACCTATATAATCAAGTATTATAAGTACAGTATAACTTTTTTCTAATTTTTCAACCATTGTAATACTTAGTGAATATATAAAATTATAAATACTCTCTATAGATATATATCATTATAAATAGTTCTCCTCTTATACTGTTTTCAAATTGAAAGTGTTTTTATGACAGTATATATTACCTCTTAAAAAAATAACACATGTAGCTTATATAAATATATATATCTATGTTGTAATTATATAAGGCATAAATCAATATTAAGGCGTGTACTTAGTTCTTTATTATTTTAGATTATTAGATTTGAAACATTTTTTTATTCAATTTCACCATATCCACTACAAAAATAGAGTGTATGGATATCAATGGTGACCATAAAGTTGGAGTATATAGATTTTTGTGTAATTAAAAACTTATTTTGAATGACAAAATAGGTTCTACATGTTAGATACTGCCGACAGTAAATATACATTTTTCAGATATAAATAAGTATTGTTTTTTAGTGGTTTTGTATTAATAAGATCATTTATTTTTATGAATTTTGGTTGTCATTTTAAATTTAAAGCAAAAATTTTGATATAATTAAATTTTACATTGTAAATTGGCAAAAGCGATTAGAATACGTCACGATGAAGGTGAGGTGATCGTCAAATATTGCAAATAAGGGATCAAAAAGCACCGCAGCGATACGGATTTGCATACTCAACGACAAAACTTTCGTCTTGGGAAAAGTTTTTCTGGCTAGGCCGTATTTAGTGTATATTCATGTAAAGCGATGCAATTAAGCGTTAAATTACGGTCAACGTTCTGGAAACATGTTCAGAAAGACCATTGTTTGCCTGCTAGAATACAGAATTAGTTAAGTTAAATCTATTTTAAGTGATTGTTTCTGTTGGCGTTTGGATAATAAAATTTAACTGCGTGCCTTCCATTAAATACAGTTAAAGAGAAAGGTCCGTTTAACTCTGATTTTATCTGCAGATTTACGATTCAATATTTGATAAAGTACTTTATAAATAAATTTTATTTTACTTGGTAAATTTTTGTAGCACAATATTTTTATTTTATATAATATGACACGTGTTTAATCTACAGAATAAATGGTGTGATGTATAATTACAGATAATTATCTTTTGTTAACTCTATTTGAAGGTGAAATATATGAATTCTCATTTGATATGTAAAAAGTTTTGTCCTGTATCTCTGAACTTTAAATTTTTTTATGCAACTGAGATGTTCATAATCAACTCATAACCTGACCATCATTGTGGTGTGAAAATTGATTATAAATATAATAAAAGATATTTTATATTACCTAGGATATCTTTGTATTGGAGCATAATCACTGTTCAAGTTCTCGTCTGACGGTACTCGTCTTCGTACGCACACTGAAAGAAGTGATGATCTAAAAAGATAAAAAAAATACACATTATTATTTCAATATTTTTTTTAGAGTTTAAAACTAAGTAAAAGTTATGATTTAAAGTTTTGGTTTTTATAAGCTTCTAAGCTTCAATGTCAATAAAGAAAAAAAATAAAAAAGCGGTTTTTATAAATTGGACAAAAAAAAAATAGTGAAGAGGATGATCGGATTCCAGTTCTTGATCAAATTTAATTTGATTCTCCGTAAAACATAGCCTACCTAAAGTAAACTGCAATAACATTGCAAGTTTGTGTAATGTTTCAGAATCTAGACCGCCTCATACCAAAAACTTTGTCAATCTATTACAGTAAACAAACAAACTTTTCAGTGAAGTACGCTTACGAACGCTTTTGTTGTGAGCAACCACAGTGCAAATGTCTAAAATTGATTCTTGAAATATTCTAGAATGCGTTGTATTTTAATACCAAACATACCACTACAAATTCTTCTTCAGTAAAATATGTTTATAAATATTTGTATGTAAAACATTTTGATGTGTATACAAAGCTGCACGAAAAAATAACACAAAATAAGCGGACATTGGAAAACATCCACCTGTATTATTTAAAAAATTTATATATTTTATTATTATTTTTTAAATAAACTAGAGCTTATCATTTTAAAATGATGTAATATAAATTTTTTATTGAATCACCTGTGTCATACAGCATACTAATATCAATTTAAAAATAAGGCCAAAAAACATTTCACCAAGAACATCTATTGACAAAAATAATGATAATGTTTTAAATTAATGTTATGTTTATCAATAAAAATATAAATTTTTCAATTCAGTCCCAGTTAAGTACGAAATCATTGTGTTGTTTTTATACGTAACGAAAAAATTAGTTAAAACACAAAAAAAATATCAAAAACCCGAATAAAAGATAAAACAGTTTAGTTCAAACGGAAAAAATAAATATGCTAATGCGTGTTTGAAAATAGTAATAATTACCTAGTATAAAAAATAAACTAGTGTACATTGTATAAAAATAATTTTCCAATTTATACGGAAAAAAATGAAAAAGTACCACCTGGAAGAATCACATAGATCACATTGTAGCTAGGGTAACAAGGGAAATTCAATTTCCCGACATGCTGTTGACCAAAAAAGTAAAAAAAAAACTGAATAAGAAAGGGATTTCGCATCGTCTACTTATTTTATGAATGACAATTTCATCTACTATCTAACTCATTACTTTTGGATCAAATTTATTTGTTTTATTAAGTGAAATATGTTTAGAACTGTATGCCCTAGAGCATAAACATTAATATCAGCTACTAAATATAGAAGTAGAAAACATTTTTTCAGATAGACTTGATTAAATTTATTATGTTTTAAATTTTAAGCTTTTTAAAAAAAATGTGACGATATTTTGGTGATTTAAAATTATCAGTATAACGCTAATGATCGTTACACAAAATCTGATTTTTTGTTGTTGATCGATAAATTATTAGATTAATGCAATTCAAAATGACATTTTAAATGTTGTATATAAGTGAAAAATTAATCTGAATTAATCGGGCAATCAGGTTACCGTGTGTAGTATATAACCTACTGAAAAAAATAGTAGTGTTTTCTACGCCTTTGAAACTTTATGATATACAAGCGGTTAAAACTAATATTTTTTTTGGTGAAAGACAGTGTAAATTTCAAATAAAAAATAATGGATACTCCAAACCACTAACATGTTCAAAAGAAAAAAGTGAAAAATATGTAAGAATTCAAAATCTCAAAAACCGTATCAAACACAAATATCACAATATTCATTGCCCGACTACCAAGTACTATTATTATTGTTTGCATTTATTATGTTCATAGAAAGTTTTACTCTTCAGCTTCAAAAAATAATGAGATCGTTAAAATGAAATCTGTGCCTTTTGTTGTTCAATTCGAGTTGAGACTACTAGAGGCCTTAAAGTTGCTTTTTAACTATATATTTTTTACGTGTTTTGATGATTTTAGCTATGAATTATAATTTTTATATCATTAAATATAGATTCAATTGAGTTAAACATAAAATCAGATACATTTTCAACTTGGATTAATTTTTGATATTCCATTGTGTTTTATAGTATAATGGTGTGATTATATTGGTAAAAATGGTAAGATTTTATAAACTACTCATATATAAAATTTTACAACTTTTTGTTGTTTGCTAAAATGTTAAATTCGTGAGATTATATATATTGAAATTGCCTAGTCGTAATACCAACTGTCTAATACATTTTCTATAAGAGGCAATCCAATCTTTTTTGCATAAGGGTTGTATAAACTGTTTTGCATAAGGTCAAGTGAGGAACGCAGGTTTTTATTTTAAAAAGATGAGCAAACTAGAAGAACGTTATATTACTTACAAAATATAGTTATCACACATTTTAGGAAAAAATTAATCATAATTTTTTAACATATTTATATTTTATTTATTTTTTGCTACTCAGTCAAATCTTAATAAGTTTATACTCTCATTTACCATTCGTAAATAAGAGTTTATTAAATAAAATAAAAACGTAAATTTAATTTTAGATTAGTTAAAAAGATATACACTATGTATTTGTATTGCCATATAAAAATGTACTGCAAAAATCTTTTGAAAGTGCTTGCATCATAAATTTTTGTGCTTAGTTTTTATCATACGTTATATTTTTGATAGTACCAACGTCTCTCAGGAACGAAAATATTTATATCGATGCAGATGGTATATTTCTTTCTAGATTGCTTTTGTATTGCATTCGTATACCAGTAAAATGTATTGAATTACCTATGCCATCGTAATTTTGTTGGGAATATGGACATGAATAATACGTATGAAATGTACTATAGAAAGCGTATTTTAAAATGAAAATTTTTATCTGATTTCTAATAAAAATGTACTTAATATACAATTCAAAATACTATAACATGTATAATACTAAAGGAAGCATTAGAGTTAATATATCGAGGATCTACTATATGACCTAATTTAACAGCACATAAAATAATACTGCTTTTCTACTTAAATATGTGTGAAAAAAATCTATAAAACTACACTTAAATAAAAAAAACGTATTAAAGCTGTATAAATTTGTGTTTTGTATGTTTTATTAAATACATATTAAAATACAGATATTTATCAGTGAAACTGATTCAAAACGAACGCTTTTTATAATAATTACATTCTAAATAATATTTAATCATTAGTTTTCTTGTTATATATGTTATATAAAACTAATCATAAAAAAGATTGATAATCATATATCCAATGTTTTTTATACTATGCTTGCGCCAAAAGTGGAGCATATGGATTTATACAGTGTGAAGATATCCACTCCGAAAGTGGAGTATATGGATGTAAAAATTTGACAGACTATTATTTACGAGAATTGTTTTTTCAGACAATTGCTCAACCTAATAAGCATCTAGTGTTGCATTTTTGGATTTAAAAAAATCTGACCAAAGTAGAAATCGAAGCGTATTTAGCAATTACACCGTAAAACCAGTACATTTTTTGTTCTTGTCGTCCAAGACGATCAAATTATTTATTAAAACTCTATCTTTAAAAGCTATTACGAAAAAACACAAGGATATCATGTTTTTTTCAATAATATAATAAGCGTGAAGCTTTCTCAAAACTTGAGTGAAATAAAACAAAGCTGTTAATGCGTAAAATATAAAAATTAATAATAATATCTTCTCTTCAAAAAATACATGCAAATAAAAATTATGGATATTTTACTACTTACTATCTACTTAATTCAGGAAGTGAAGATTTCTACCGTAGTAAAAAATATTTTGCATGTGAGAAATAGAAAATGTTCTATCTACCAAGGGTATCCCTATCTGAAAAATATACCTGCTTCCCGCTCGTGAGCAAGGGCTCTCTATATTGTAATGAGATAAGCACCCAAAGAATCGCTCCTTCCTCGATCGCTCTAATTCAAAGAGATCTAGTTGTTTGCTGGTGATGCAGTACTGTTCCCTGAACTCCTGCTTGGAATAAAGAGTTGTTGGTGCTCGGGACGATCTAGAGCCAGCTACTCCGGGTTGAATTCCTTCCGATGGCATGCCAGGTCCCGCTATGCCTACTCCTCCAGTTCTCGCTTGCTGACGACGCCGGCCCATGTTTTCGTCTTCCGAATCGTAGCTGGTGGCCAAGTGGACTATATCCGCCTAAAAAATTATAGAGTTTTTAAAGTATTGAACACATTTCTAAAATCAACAAAAATATAACAATTGACAACAAATAAATCCTAAAATCTACTAAAAATTTTACTGTATTGAGTTGTTTTAATAAACTAACAATTCTTGTATATATTTAAATAGTATTAAAATTTGAAAAAATTTTATAAATATTTATTAGATTTGAGTTTTTTTATCATGTTCCCTTAAAATGTTGAAAAAATGGATGACTACAATTTCAAAAATTGCAGAAAAAATATAATGTAACTCAACCGAGCTTAAAATCTTAATCAAAAAAAATATGTACATATAGCAACATGTTTGGACCTCTGAAGTAGTTGGCCAAAGCGTTTGAGATTATCAACTCAGCCGTCAAGGTGGGAATAGTTTATAATATTTAATTATAGACTACAATACATTTGTGACTGAGCCTCGAACCCAAGTGTTTCATATTTATTAATTAGTTAAGTATAGTGGAATATATTGAACGATTGCGTGTTTTAATACATTATCGTTAAAATCTTACAATGCTAGAAGTAATTATAATTGTGTATTAGTTACTCTTAAATAAAGATATTTTCTTATCAAGCGACAGAAGATGGGCGCTAATTAGACGTAATAATTATAATATAAGTATTTCACGAGAGCCTCTTTAATTTCCTGCGAAATAATGTGCCAAATAAAATGAAAAGAGAGGCAGCGTTATTTACCTGAGTCGACACATCTAGGTGACTCAAGGAGGCCGCGTGACCTAGCGGATTCACGCGAACGGAGCCGAGGGGTGCTGAAAATAAACAAAAATACAATAGATATTAATTTACATTCATGAGATAAAAGCTCTATACAGGAAATATAAAATTTATAGTAAGATAATAAATAAAAAAATATACATAATCACATTTTGTAATAGAATATAATATTATATTATACACAATAAAATGAATTACATATTTAAATAAAATTATTATACATTGATTTTTGCATTTTCAATGTGTATAGTAAAATTTGTTTCGGTGAGTATTCATCATTCGACTGAAATTAAAATAATAACTCTCTATCTTGTTTGAAAACTATGTGAACTATTTTATTCAAAAGTATAACATATCATTCAAATAGACTCGTGAAAAAATCTCTTAATATAATTGATTAGTACACATTTTGGGAATTATTTGAGTTCACGAATCTATTTATCTTGATAATAATCAAATAAATATTATATTTAACTATCATTTCAGTACAACTTTATAAAATAGTAGTGACTTTTAAATGAATATTTTTAAGCGTGGTATATTTCATACTAAAACGCAAAGGTTATGACGGGTATTTCAAATGAATATATTGTTTAATTTATATATTTATTTGGTTATGATTTAAAAAGTTTGATAATTCGACAATAACAATTATTATATCAATGAAAATACATTGAACGTTGAAAATTTGTTGATTACTGTTTGAGAAGTATTAAAAAATTGTTATATTTCTTATGAGAAATATAGTGAGTTTAATGTTAAAATGTCTACGGATGTCTCTTAATTTCAATAATTCAAAATGAAGCTTTTCAAATATGAATTCAAAAAGACGTAATTATTTCTATAGAACAGAAACGTTTACTTCTTTTCGAAATTGGTTTTTAAGAAAAATCAACGAATAAAAAACTCGGTGACATTAATTTCAGTAGAAACTTGGGGGTGTAAAATTCAATTGATTCCCTAATGAAACACGGGGTTCAATTAATTACGAATAAATAACGATCTTTGATATTTAGAAGGTTTCTTTTTGCTTAACGTTTGTTATTATAATATATCAGTCGCATAATATTATTTGGTATCATTTAAATACGTGTGAATTCACAGATTGTCTCATAATTATTGACTACCGTTTTAAAGTAATGATTCTATTGCAAATATCATTCTGTTAACTCTGTTTGTTTATTGTTAATTCTGTTTGTTTTTAATCTATATGTTAAAACTGACCATTGCAGTCAGTTATAAGAGAAGATTTATTTTACATATTCAATATAAGCTTGTATATAATGGATATGTATTTTTATTATCTAGTTGATAGTTTTATTATATATTCCTAAGGGTATCTTACTATATATTACGTCTATATTACTTGGCCAGTTTTATTATGCACTAAAATAAGAAACAATGTTATATTTCAAATCATAAAAGCACATAAAGCTTCAGTTTATTTTTGTGCTACATTATATCCCAGAGGTAATCGAATAGGAATGGTGTATCGGCAGTGTCGATTTTGTAATAAAAGCTTGTATTTCCAACCTTCACGATAAATAATGCTTCCATGATCATCAATTTGAGCGATTCATCACTACTGGAATGATGGAATAACAATTCATCTCCATCAACAACTAATTATTACAGATCATAATGATATTGTATAGACACTTCTTTTGTTCGGTTATGCCAATTATTGTTTGCTCTCTAAGTATTAATGAAATAAAATAGTTACATTGAAGCTCTGTTAACGATATATCCAATTCTGACCTTGCTAATTGTATCAGTAAAAAACTACACAAGTTTTTGTTTGAATGTAATGAATAAACTAAAACCCACGGTAATTATTATCTTGTCCATAATTTATCAAATTACTCAACAGTATTTTAGTACTTAAATTAAATGCATATTATTTATTTTTCCAAAATAAAATTAACTATTTAAGGTAAAACCGCCATCAGAAAACTAATATTAAATAATCATCATTGATTTGTATTATTTCTGAATCAAATTGAAAATATATAAACGGCAGTAAAGAAGACATTCAAAATAATTCATAATTGAAAAGTATAGCTGTTTTTCATTTTGTTCATTCGAGATTTTTACGAGGCTAAGTGTAAAAGACGAGGATCAAAATTTGAAAAAACTGAAAAATTTGAAAAATAGCGTGTCTACATAATTCTATCTATTAAACAAAATAAGGGTGGAGAGGCACGGATTTTTTTTTCGTAGAAACGTAATACCAAAAAGGTTGGAAGCCGCTGGTTTTATATGAAAATTATGATGAATCTTTGTCTGGTTAGATCAAAGAATATTTACTATCTCTAATTAATAATCGTATAAATTGGGTATATAATAATACTTCATTTCATTAAAGGTATTTCATGTAAGAGACTGAACATAGAAAATTCTAATTTATTTTAAATCTTTCATAGTAGAGAAGAAATGTTGATACCCATAAGTGTTCTGAAGTAGTAAACATAGTAACTAAATAATTTATATTATTATTCAGTTATGAAGCAAATATTATCTGAGCCAAGTAAACAGCGTTGACAACATCATCAATTTATGTATTAATTCATCTCAATGGTTTCAATTATGTACGGTAACGAGTTTATATTGAGGAATTTGTCATTATTAATACGTAATTTTGTCAAGCCGTTCCGTAATAGATATAAGTTATAGAATACACTTACTTACAAAATATACATTGAAGAATATCATGATGTTATGACAGAATGTGTATTACTTAAATTAAATAAAGTTATCGGAATATTTTGCGCTTCAAATTCTATTAAAGGTAAGTTTAAGGTAAACTAATCAAGCATGGGTGAGGCTATCCACTTCGTTTATTAATCACTAGGTGATACACGAAGCCACATATATACGATCTTTGCGTATGTATGGTGTATAATATATGTGTAAAGCTCTCTGTATGCGGGAGTATTTCAGCAATCTACCGAAGGCTAAGGCCGGCCTCTACGCTTCTACGCTGCTTCAACGGCGATAAGACACGTATACCTATCAAAGTGTAGATCGTGTTGTGCAACGGTTTGTCCCCACAGTTTGACTTTAAATCGATAGTGTAAAATAAGTTGTTTCATGATATCAAATTTCGATCGTAAATACCATAGCAAAAATACAATTAATTTAAGATTTCGAAATGTATTCTTAGAATAAAAAAGGAACTGAATAATCTGATATCTATATTTATATACCTAGTATAAATTTCATTCAAGGCTAATCTGACTATTTAATATAAAACACGCTTTATTTTTCATTTTTGTCTAGGATTCATTTAGAGTTATTCTTTTTTTATTTTAACATTTGGCCTGCGGGACCCGTAATATTACGTGATTGTATATTTCAGCGGTTATCTGGCAGACTCAGAACGTTTCGTGCCCCATATTTTAAATATTTTGACAGCTAACTGTAGTTAAATACTCTAACTATTACATAATTCATACATTTTTATAATAAAACCAGAAAACTTCCTCGCTCTATATTTCTTAAATGTCGTTACTCCTCATATCAATTTACAAGTGTGTTAATCTTATTCTATCCTAGACTATTATTTTGGCCCGAAATCGTCTTCCTTGGTTAAGTGTATTTATCTTTTTTGGTTCCGGTAAAACATTTTAAATACTTTCGTAATTTTTAAATGAGTTTATTAATGC
>JAGVSQ010009781.1:0-13366 GCA_022683975.1 Rhyacophila evoluta
CCTAATGTATTTAAATTGACTTATTAATAATGGATACAGCTATAAATAAAAAAATAAAATTATCAGGCATGAAACGATGAGAGGTAAACTGGCTAACACATACCGTAACATTATTCATTAAAGAAAATGTTAAAGCAATTAAACGGAGTCGAAGTCGGTCGATTTTTTCCGACTCCGACTTCGCCTAAAATGTTCCGACTCCACGACTCCGACTCCGACTCCACAGCCCTGGACTTAAAATATATAACAAACGACATTTCTTAGAGATATACAGTTTTAATAATTTTCAAATTGATCAAAAATATTATACCAGAAATAATGTCATATGACGGTATTTTCAAAGCAAACTTATTCCAGTATGTTAAAACTGAAAACAGAACATTTTAATTTCAATGACCACATAATATGTTTGTTTTGGTTTTCAATATTTTTTAAATTGTTTTTTTATGGGTTGTCATGGTGAGTGGTTATTTTATACAAAATACAATTGCTTAAAATCTTTTTCTTTACATTTTGGCATAAGTTCACTTTGGGAATATGTGGAAATGTACCATTTACTGAGATAATACTTTTATTTATAAAATTATCATTATTTAACTGTAGTAATACAATAAAATTCTACTAATAGCTTACTTATATTTAATTTAATTATTAGGGCAATCTACAAATGTAACTTTTGGATGCAATTAATTTTAAAGATGTAAACAAGATTTTTTTCATATGTCAACGAAATTGTTTACGAAAATAAATAACTGAATAATTTAACATAAATCCCGGAAGTTCTGACATTGTTTACTTACAAAAAAGGCTGTGTTATCAAAACACGTCCTTTCACTTTGTCAAACTCATAGAAGCCTTTCTTTTCACCGCACATACCCTCACGAGTAAAGTAAAATTATGAAAGATAATTTCAAATTCCCAAATTTCTTTGTACACGGAGTGCGAGTCGGAATAACGCGAAGAATAGGGTATACCCACCGCCGAAGATGTACATTGTACACAATTTGTGTACGTACGTACTTATCTGTCCTCGACTGGGTATTTTGCCAACAGTCTTCCAAGATTGATGCCGTTCCACGGTTAGTCGAAGAGCCTTTTGTTGTTCCTCAGTAACGAGGTTCCACACAGTACAATGAAGATGACAACAATACTCCGGATAAAGGATAACAATCTTGGTTGTATTAAATAATTACTTCAAATGAAATAACAGAATCCCGACGGAGAATTTGTAATAGTGCATTTCGTATACTAGTAGCGTCAATCATAACGGCTTATCGGATAACGACCGTTTTAGCAGCGAAGCTTTAAAGTATTAAGCTAACTTATTAAGTTTCTATTGTAGTACATAGTGGAGGCTTAGAATAAAAACGCAATATAAAAATTAAGACCCCGAGTTTTCCCTTTCACCCCTTTATTTTTCACTGTTATGAGGGAGTCATTTTTATTTAGGTCATTATAAAAAAGAAAACGACGGGAAAAATTGAATTTCCGTTCGTAAAAAATGCTATAAGAGTAAATCCTGTGCGTAAATTTTTAAGTTGATTGAATAATATTTCATAGCATCCGCGTTAAGTGAACCAATTTTCGACGTGATCAAATAATAATTTTGCCATTAAAATTGATTTGAATGTAGTCGATTCATAAAATCTTTCACATTTATGAATCGTTTTCAAATTACACCTTTATACCCATTATTATACGCCAGCTTAATTTTATTATTTCGTACTATGGTTTCTGTTCAATTACACTTTATTGGTTTGATAGTTTTTCCCAAATCTATATGTATTTATACATTTTAATAACGATGATCAAATGAATATGTATCGATTTAGACCTATGCATAATCAAAAATCCTGAAGTGCAAATTTAATCAAGTTTTTATTACACATTTAAAAATATTTAATGATTATATCAAATTCAGTTTTTATAGACTAGATAATCATTTAAAGATTCGGAAAAACAATAATAAATTATATATAACGATTTTTATATGGCAATAAAATGTACAAACCGATTTCTTATATTAATATATTTTATAGTTACAGCTCATAAATTACTTAGTATCGGAGGTCTCAAACTTAAGCCCAGTAGATATATGATGATGATTGAATAAAAGGAACAAATAAAACAAGAAGTTTTAACGGCTTGGTCGATTGGCCTGAAGTTAATTTTGGCGAAATATTATTTTATTCCGAATAGAAGTCTTTACAGTGAAGATTCAAAGGCTATATGTGCGGAGTGAACATGGTTAAAACATAATATTAACGTGATTTATTACAATTAATTGATTTGTTATAAATTTAATTGACAGTAACCATTTCTGTTTCAGCAGATTTTTTCATTATGAGACATGACATTAAAATGTTTAAAACTCTGATAATAATTAGATAATATTATACAGGAATGATAATTACTTACTTGATGTATTGGTAAGATAATCAAAATTCAACGAAATTAACTTACCTACTACAATAAGGTCTCCGTGATTGGAGACTGTCTGAAAAAGTGGAGCCTCTCCTGAAACTTCACATCGATATCGTCCTGATGATGCAAGAGTTAAAGGTCCTAAAGATATAGTACTCTCTGTGCAGTTCTCCACCTAAAATATGAAATTATACAAATTGGAAAGTAGTACATAGAAATTAATTGTGTGAACTAGATGGGTCAAATTCAATAAAATTAGGTAATAATCTTGTTGTTCTATAAATTTGCTTCTGTTCTTGATTAAATTATGTCAGGATAAGACAATCATATGTAGCTGTTGTTAAAGCTTATCGTATCGGAAGCAAACAGGTATACTTTTATTAATTTTCATAGATATATATTTTATTAAGATTTCCGCCCCGAAAGTGGAATATTTTGATCTCCCCAATACGAAGATATGCCTTGAAAAAAAAATTTTTCACGAGAATTGGTTGTCCATACAATTGTTAAATCCAATGGGCATCCTGCTAGGGATTACATATTTTGAGAAAAACAAATTCAGAATTTGAATTTCAACGCTTCCAGATTTCTATCCAATTTAAAAATTCTGTATACTCCAGTTTCGGAGCGGACGTGGTTATAAAAAAGTTTATTTGTAAAAATATATCCAGATTAAATATAAAAAATCGCGAAACGAAACTATCACACACACATATAATTTTATTTATGATTCTAGCTCTTTTACATTATAAAGTGATTTCAACGAAAAACGAATGATTGTTATTTTTATATTACATGAAGCTATTGTCATTTTAATTATACCGTATTTTTAACAAAACGTATTTTTGTTTATGATGAAGTTATTACACAAAAGATTAAAAGAATAAAAGTCAAATTTAAATAGATTATTCTATCAAGCAGGTAATAATAATAAGATAAAAACGAAGGCATTACCCTGTTGAGACTCCACGTGACATATTAAGATGTATAGGAAAAACAAACCCTGCTCCGAAATACAAGTCTAATTTAATTTACCCTGTGCGATGTCAGCAGAAAAGAAATCTCAATAAAAACGGAATATTTAATACAAAAATAGCTGATTCTTTTTGCAAATTTCTTTTGATATAAGAAACAAAATGATGTTGTTATAAATGAAAATGTTCTCTTATAGAGGGTACGCTTTTTATGTCGTATACATAGTTAATAGTATCTAATATACCAAAAAAGAATTTGTTTTAGTGAATAACAAGGTTTTAATATACGTCACTGGTCCATAATATTAAATGATTAAGAATACACAATATTTATCTTAATATAAAAAACTTAATACATTAATAATATTGACAAAAATATAACGGACAAACGAAACCTTGTGAGTTTCTTTTTTATCTTGATGCATAACAAATAAAGATCAGATCTGCTTTCGTATGAAATAATTATTTTCTATATGCATCAAAATGTCATTTTAATTATGCAAATACTTGTTTTTTTATAATACTACTCCTGGGCGATACATGGGACATTTTTTTATACGGTGTATATTTATATTTTGATATAATTTCCACAAAAGTTTCTTGTGAGGTGCGCAGTAGATTGAGAATCGCATGTACTTTTTGTAGTGTAATTTTTATATTTTTTTTACAACAACTTTCGATGCAAACTATTCAATAATTCGTTTAGATACAAGGCGATTGAGCCATTGAGCACTAGTGAATTATTTATAATAATTGAGTGTATTTACAGATAAAAATTGAACATAAAATACGATTTTTGATATTTATTTATGAGATAACAACAAATATCTAATCAAACTTTTAAATTCTATTTAAATATGTAATTCACTATGCTTTTTAACGATTTTTCAATGTGGATTTACAACTGCTGTCTGCTTAATTGTTTACTTTGTTGAAATACACTACTTTAGCACTAACAAAATGAAGCACTGTTTCATTCAATTGAATTGATTTGCTTAATCAACAAATAATACTCCATGAACCATAACATGTTCAGAATTTATACCTGTAATCTGTCTCTATTTTAATAAATAAATAGTTCGTCTCTACAAACTGAATTTAAACAGTGTTTTAAACTTACATCCAAATCAACACCTGCTAGATCAAAAGCTTGCGATGGTGGATCATCTCCTGGGATATATCTGAAGAATTCATTTCCATCTTTGTACCACTTGACTGAGTAGAGGTGCTCATCTGGCTCCAAGTCATATTTGCATTCTAGTCTTGCAAGGCTGTCACGGACGGCATGGCTTGGAATTTTCACTCCTACCAAGCGTAGACAGCAAACGAAGGCTTAAATAAAAAGAAAATGTAATTACTATATATTACATTTCAATCTAATATTATTCAACTCTACTAGCAAAAAGAACTAAATTAAAAGAAGATTTTTTTTTTTTAAAATCCTAATATTTAATAAAACATAAAACATAGCCATTTATAACTTAGTACAGATGATTAAATTAAAAAAATAACTGAAATATTTTAAATATAAAAAACGTATCGTATAATGAATAAATATGGTTTGCTAATAATTATTATTACATCTACGCAGTAAATAAAAATAAACGTTTTAATTAAGTATATTAGTTAAATATATTCACAGTGAAATAGGCGAAATAGACGAACGAGCCAACTTAAAAGGATTGAAAGACAGTGAAATCGACCAAGTACCAAACCCAGGACAGGGTAGTTAAACGGTCTGCGCGGCCTTGCAAACGCCAATTTATGAATAAAAATGTTGAAGGAGCAGAGAAGGCGGTACGCAAAAACAACACCAGGCAACTCTTCAAAATAAGCCGTCACATATGTGGCAGACGACCACCGACTTTTAGAGCCATTTGCGGCCCTTATGGACCAATATAGTCTTACTGAGATAGGGTTAAGAAGATCTGGAAAGATCATTTCTGCCAAGTCTTGAACGACCCATCACCATCGGAACCCCTCGATATACCCACCGAAGCCATCCTTGTGAATAACCCCTAGCAATAGACATATCCAATATAGTTTTATCCCTGTAGCAAAACTGTGCGACCTCAAATACACAGGTGACGCTTTCATATTGGAAAACTTCCTTGGGGCTATTCAGGAAATAATAGAAAGGCTACATACAATTCTGTCTCGAATTGGTTTAAAAATCAATTTAAAAAATACAATCGTTCTGTGCAACCACGCCTATTCAGATCCTGATTATTCTCTGACCAACAATGGACAGAGCATCAAGAGTGTTGACAGTTTTAAGTTTCTAGGGGTATACCTGACGGGAGATGGCACTTCGTAAAGTGAGCTCACTATTCGAATAAGTATAGCTGGGGTAACTTTCAAATTCATGAAAGATATCTGGAACTCCAAGCCATACAAGGTAAAAATCTAATGCCGCCTGTTCAATTCATGGATTCTGTCAATCCTGCTCTACAGTTACGAAACGTTGCGAAACAAAGCAACCGTATTCTAAGCTTTGAGAAGAAATACTTGCAATCGATTTTGGGAATACGGTGGTATAACCTCGTATATAATAACGAGACAAGAAACCGGTCTATGCATACACTAATGAAATCTGTAAAGACGTCTTCACATTTAGATCCATAGACTCCTCTTTCGGAGTGGATATCATCACACTGTGTAGATCCATGTTGGGAACGAATATAGTATAAAAATAAAAATTAAATATAGAAGGCAAAAGAATGGTTGTTTTTCTTTTGAATTTGTATTTGAACCAAATAATCAAACGTCGAATTTAAACAACATAAATCATTTAATGTACAAAATAAGCATATTTTTTTTTTGAAAATAAGCTATCTTAATTTCCTTGTTATAACTTTGTCTCTTTCTATTATTTACATTAGAGTCTGTCAGAGGCTTTTTATTGGACCATCGCCCAAGGGCGGGAGCGAAGGCATTAGCATAACGAGCCAATAAAAAACTGCCATTTGGATGAATTCGGAATATGAAAATGTGTAATGGCCGAATAACGCGGGAAATATAATTTTGCATGTCAATAATAGATTTTTCAATATCATTGCCATGCTAGTCTGAAACCTTTTTTGACCTTTCATGAGATCAGATTGTCGCTCTTCGTAGTTTTTGTGAATAAACTTTTGTGACGTTTCCATGAAATGCGTAGAGCAAACGTATGGTATTTGAAAACTGGATTTGACTATAAAAAAAACTTCATCATCGTTAACATGACACAAGTCATCTAGTTCCTATCTACCATAAGTTCCTAATGACAATAAACTCTATAAGAGTGGATTTCAAAATTACGAATTGATCATTCATATCATAATTACTCCAAAAACATACATAAAGTTGATATTTAATTTTATTCTAAGCATTTGTGACTTAATAACGAAGCCGAAGAAACAAATAATGTTCTAGGTTTTTATTTTTATATTTTTTTCTTAATAAAATAAGAAAAGGCACAAACAAAAAAAGTCGATTTGCCAACATTTTACCAAAGTGCACTTATGGTAGATAAGAACTAGACAACTCAATTTTAGTATTTGTAATTAAGGGTTGTCATATATGATAATCACATTTACGTAAATGCAATAGTGTAAATAATTTATTAAAAATTAGTTGAACGATTGATTGATTATCTCATAAAAATATCTTTTAAATCTATCACACATTATTATATTTACTAAATTTTATTTTTTTTTCATTTTAATCAAAATAATTATTAGAGTTGAAATAAGGTAGAAGGTTTTATAAAAGGTTGTTTATGAGTTTGAGTTCACTACAATTGGTGTATGTCCAAATTATTTTCAATTTAAATTCGTAGTAAATGTGAAATATTGTTGAATGCTACAATGAAGTATTGTTTTTGGTATTTTTATTATTTGAACCCTTTTGTGTTCATGAGTACTAGAGCTTAAAATACTTGGTGTAATTTCCCGACAATAAGCTATTTCACACATGTAATTTGCTTTTATTTAACCGTTTCACATAAAATTGAAATTGCAGTATTATACGGCTAGACTATTTTTAAAATAAAATGCCGCATCATAAAACAGTTTTCAAAAATCAAAACATAAATATATTCAACTCTAATGAATAATACATTCTACACGGTATGAAATTTATGATATTACGATTTCGAATAAATTTATTTTTACATTTAAAATTTAAATAGTGTATGAAATCCATTTAAAAAATCTCGTATTAAGTACATTTAAAGCAGTTGCTTTCAACAGATTTTTTTTCTGTATTTATTAAAGGATTGATTTTTTTTTAAATCAGATTATAAACATAATCTAATATAAAGTCTTGCACCATGTCAATTTTAGCAATATCATATCTGTCACTAAAGCGAAGCTGAATTTAAAGTAACTGCAGTTCTGTCATTTCTGTCTTAGTATATGTCGTACAGGCATTTGAAATATTAACGAAATTATGATACCAGGGCTTATTTTTCATCGTTTGTAATAGGTGATAGCGAAAGCCGCCTAGCAATCTGAGTAATGCGGGTTCGATTCCCCATCTATTGGATTTATAAAATTTAAAAATGTAGGACCGGACGCCCATTATGTTGAGCAATTGTCTGACAAACAATTCTTGTGAAAAATAATCTGTCAAGACGTCTTCACATTCGGAGTGGGTATCTTCACGTGCTCCAATTTGGGAGCTAACATGGTATAAAAAACATAATATGTTAGTAACTGTATATAATATAGTTTGATTCAAATACATGGTGAATTTTACTCTTATCTTACATATTCAAATAGCACGCCCCTGTAAACTTGATTAAAACAGGAACCTTGTGTATAAACATAGTGTCAACGAAAATGTTTTTATAAAAATTACAATTTGTTAAGAAATAATGCTTCAAAAATAGAAACTGTATAATTATTATCATACTCTCACAACTAATAATAAGAACTGTAAAATTTATGAGGTTAAGGAACATAAATTAAATTGTTACTTATAATCCAAAAATAATCCTAATATAATTACTGTCGTCTTGTTTTTTTTTTTATAAATTCATCGTCAAGTATCAGTTAAACCGTTTATAAGGATGTTTTATAACAAGATAAGTAAATTAAAAAAAAAACAATTCACTCTATTCAACATTTTGAGTAAAATAAAATTTAATTTAAGCATTCTAAAAGAAGAATGAAAATTGAAAACCGCCTACGTGTTTAATTTTTTGGCATGAAAAATTTTCCTACCATCAAAATCATTTAAAACGAATTTAAGCACGGAGAATAGAGAATTACCGTAAAAAACAGCACCATTATATTTGAGTGTTCAATTGTGCTTGTTTTAAAATCTTTGTAGCTTACGTCAAATCATGTTTCATTTTTCTCCCGAAAACATTTTTCTTTTTGTTCTATATTTTCTCCACTTGCGCTTTTTGTGTTTTTCTCAAAGAAATATTGTGTTATGCTCGCCAAGTTCACAGCCCGGAAAATTTGCGTTCGGTATAGAGAAGACGCATACGTGAGTAGCCCAATAAGCTATTGTTACTACTAACATACTTGAAATTCTTTATGCTGAACAATAGAAATGATATAAACTTAATGTAGTATATGATAGCTTATTTGATATAATTTGAGTAACTTATTAGAGAAAAAAATACTTGCCAACATTTAAAACGATAACACTGGCATCGCTATCAATCTTTGTTATAGACAATAAAAAACGTATTTTTTACTAGAAAAATATTTTTGTAAAATCTTAATATCATTTATATTTTCGTCTTCATCAATTTCCATTTAATTTCTTGTCTATATCCTTAATATTTTATCATGAGATTCAAAATATTGAAACAAGTATGATTACATAATACACTTCACATTTTGGTTTTGTTTGTAAAATATTTAGCTGAAAACTTCAAAGTGTTTCAATATAGGTTATACAAAGTAAACATAATTAAAAGCCTGTCAATTACACGTTTGCTCGGCCAGACATTCGTTAGTTAATAAAAAATGTTAATTAGTCAATTTAATTCGTAATTGCGTTCACAGCATGATCAGTCATTAATCTCTACTTGCCCATTGTGTCGCTGTCGAGACACTTGGCGAAATCAATCCTGCGTCATTCCGTAATAAGCCTCCTCAATTGTCTATCTAAGGTCACTTTTTTTGCTTCCCCAAAATCTTTCATCTATTTTATAAAAAGATTACACACTGCAGTGATACCTATCCAACTCTTCAACACCTTGGTGTTTTAATATTTACTGCCGTGTTAACAATTTAATTAGAACAAATTGTTTTTCCACTACATGGAATAATGATAAAACTAAATTATTCAAGATAATGTTGTATTTTAAGGTCATTGCCATGAACGCAATAAGCCAAGGTGAATCGTGGCTTCCAGCGAGAATTCCTTCCACTATATCTATTTAATAAGGCAATTTTCTAGTCCCTAAACCCTATAAACTTTGTTAAATATAACCTTTCACTTTCTTTTCTAGTGAATTGTTATGACAGCGATCAGTTTTTATCCATACTATTGTACTTCGGTTGAAAAGAAAGACTTGGTACACAACTAGATTACACAGTTGCTATGACTAAGAAGTTATCTATAGAAGTCAACTTTTTGACTTCTATTTAAGATCAAAAGAATTTTATTATATTTCATCAAGTACGGCTATTAAGACTGCGTAATACTTTTCATTTGTTACAACTTCCGTAACTTTTCCAGGAACAGTTTCGCCAGTCCTTAGATAGCATACACTGTAGTGATCACGATAATTATTTTATCTAAACTCTATCCATATCAAGTATTTTTTTTAAACAATCATGCTTACTGTGAGATACCGTAACATTTTCAAAGATAGAAAAAATTGTCTCTTGCACTACCAAGCGGTAATTACCCACTGTTTCAAAAAATATCGAAATCACTTGAGAAACTTTAACCGTAACAATCATATATAGGTACTCAAATACGATTTTATATAGGATAGTAGATTAAATATTTGAAATATAATTAATTAAAAATAAATCTTTTATATCTAGAATATGAATTTATAATCGTTTATGGTTTTTTAAATGATATAACCGAAGGAATTCTGATACTTTTGAAAGCCATAATGTCTTGTAAATATACTTTTAAATACTTGTTTTCACGTGAGTTGACTATTGTCATAATATTAATCTATACGCTATATATATAATGAAACTTGATTTATAAAATATATTTTTTGATTATGAAGTAATTTCAGCATTTTTTTAAGTATGTAAAATATCTCAAAAATAGTTTTGATATTTTCATAGAATAAATTGGCGCGAAAAATATGTGAACTGTCATTTTGTATTCAAAAATAATATCCTTGAATAAAACTATATCTACATGGTAGGTTTGAAGATATGGAAAAAAGCAGATATAGTTATAAATTGAAGCGATATACGTAGGCAAATGTACCCCAAAAATGTATATCAAAGATCTTGACTTTTTCATAAACCTACACGTTTTGCGTATAGATTGTAGAATTTCCCGCGATAAGATAGGAGCGCTCAAGAAAATTGCTTTTATTTGAAATTTTTATTCAACGAAAAATTATAAATCTACGTTCTATGGGTGAAAGTGAGTATCAATTTTGACAAAAAGAAATCCTTACTGAAATTTTTTTTTTACATACTCGAGTGTTTTTGCTATTTCATTGTAAGTTTTATTCATCTTACTGCTACTGATATTATCTCCCTTAGTATACTGTCAAATATTTAAGTCAAACTGAACTTTATAAGTCAAAGTTGAATAAACTTATGTATAAAAGCCTATTAATTTATTATACAAACATCTTCGTGCTCACAAGAGGACAAAAGCAAACACAAATAACCGATTTAATATGCAATAAATTTATAAATTATTTCAGTATTTAAGACTATATTTAGTATAATTATTTTTCTTACTATACATTTTTTCGATACACTTAAATATTATCTGACATTCATCATAAAATTTCTATCTATATCTAGTTGATTAGCGTATAGAATTCAATGCTAAATGTTGCGTGCTCAAATTTCATATATTGTAATATACATATGCAAGACTGTACATTTATTGAGGCCAGCGATTGGCAACTGATTCTTATGAAAGATTTTCCAAGATATTTTTCATTAGAGTTACAATTTGCAAGGTAGTTACAGTTTAAAAATTCAGATGATCCACATTAAAAACAGATTTAGTGAGAAAAAGTGGACGATTTATAAGTATAAATACATGTTTATAGCCTCCACAATTAATACTAATGCTATGGTTATAAAGAAATTATTTTCTAAGAAATAATGTTGGTTCGAAAACCAACATGAAAAATTATTAATACATTTTAAGAAACATACGCACTTTTTGTATAGAATATAAAATATATGTTTAAATAAGTCATAATCATTCAAAATATTTGTAATGTCTTTGACATCAGTTTGAAGATCTATGTCTTCCTCTGAATCAACATTAGAAAGATACTCATTGTTATATAGTATTTAGTTTATAAAATGGTTGTAATATTCAGTGTATGACATAAGTAAATAATACATTGAACAGTCAGTAAGGGGTATTTATGAAAATAATTTGTAAGAGTAACTTTCCACGCTGCAAAAATCCATATAATCATTCATATTCAAGTGGTTATAGTAAGTAAACTATAGCATTATTTATAATGTGTTTGTGATGTGTTAAGGGTTCAATCAAATATGGATTACGCAGTATATGGCATGTTAAAATTAATCAAAATATGAATTTATCCGTGAATTCAGCTATCACAAATGTGAAACCTTTTCATAAATTAGGTTGAAAAAAATGACGAACTTAAAACTTGATTATAGATTATAATAAACAACCTCTAACATTGATAGATGGCCTTGTTGTTTTCATATCGATTGCAGAATAAATTTGACTACATTTAGGAGAAAATACTTCATAACAATGGTATAGGTTAGAAGTCTTTCATTCAAACACAAGGCCACGTCTGAAAATACTCAAACAGCATGACTAAGGTTACTGTTGCGCATAGTAATAATAATAGTTCGTGACCTTAAACGATCCTCTCTATGATATAACGAATTAAGTCGCTGGCCTTTTCCTGAGTAACATAACGATGACATGCGTGCGTGGATGCATTGTGAAAGCTCCGATATTAGCTTTTCCGTATCCGCCCACCTGGTTTGGTCATTGTGTCATAGACCGTCCGCGACAGGTAATCACTCAGGTGTCACGGTGTCTCAGCCGAGTACCTACATGCCAACTCAACCTAACATCATTATTTACCCTTATTCATGACAAGAAGTTTCAGATCAGTGCTTTAGTCACTTTAGTGTATAGTAACGATATTTTTTAAACAAGTCGCCTTCATCTGTGACGCATATGGAATTCTACAGTGCAAACTTTCCCTGACCGATCGTTATCCATGCTGACTATCAGCCAATATCTCAGTCTTTTGGATATTTCCATCTTGATTTAATATATTTATTTGTTTATTTGCCAACTAATTTATAAGAAAGCAGAGCAGAAAGAGCTACCTTACGAGTATAATTGCTAATCTAATACGATTAAGTACATTCCGCTCTCTTACAATTCAAATGTAATAAAAAAAATGAAAAACATTCTCCATATTGACCTTAAAGCAATTACTACGTGTTTTATATTATACGTAACATATAAATAAGCGTGAAACAAAACTTAAACCACTTCAGTAACTTGGAATAATTTTGAGAATCTATAACTAAAATTAGCTTTAAAAGTTACTAGAATTTGTGTGTGTGTTGTAATTTTAACATAAACATGTTAATTTATCTTTACAAAACAATAAACTATAATGAAATACATGAAAATATATATATTTTTTATACCATGTTCACTCCCAAAGTGAGGCATATGGAATCCACTTAGTGTGGAGGTGAGGTATCCACTCCGAAAGTGGAGTGTATGGATCTCTGCAATGTGAAGACGGTCTTGACAGATTATTTTTCACGAGAATCGTTTGTCAGACA